>PVKC010047590.1:0-11046 GCA_004027635.1 Crocidura indochinensis | reverse complement strand
ATTGCTCCAACCATGTAAATTCTCTTTTTTTGTACAATGTCCTAGAATTTGTGATACTATTTTTGTTTGTTTTACTTGCTTAAGAGTCTTTGTTCTTCATGCATCTTATATTATTTATTTTGTCTTTTGTGAATTACAAAGATAGCTTTTCTTTTATTTGATAGAGTCATTAAGTAACCTGTTCTTTAGGTTGTTTTATTTGTTTGTTTGTTGTTTGTTTTTTGTTTGTTTTTTCGAGGGTCATATCTAACTGTGCTAAGGGATTACTTTTGCCTCTGTGCTCAAGAGAGTTTTTCAGATGATCATATCAGATAGCAGGGATTGAACTGGATCAATTGTGTGTAAGACAAATGGCTTATTCACTATATTATCTCTTTGAACCAAAATAATCTGAGTTTATTTCTGAAAGCTGCATTTTGTTTCATGAGGTATTATAGAAACTCCTCATTTACCAACATTGATCAATAGATCCTTGAAAACTGCTTCAATAAATTAAAATATGCCTAACAAACCTTGGTCTTTAGTCACATTTTATTTGGCTTTGATTAAGAGTTTCTTCCTTGATAATATTATAATAAAATAGCATTGAATTAAACAATGTTTTGTTTGGCGTGTTTTGGTTTTGACTTAGAGGTAACAAGTTGGTTGTACTTTAGAGCTGCTTCTTACTCTGTATTCTAGAACAATGCTGTGCAGTTGTGAAACCGTGTACTGCTGAAGACATACAAAACCTATGCTCCAGTCTATTGAGGTATTTCACTGAGCCCTGAATAAAAAATTGTTACTAGAGGATATACATATATCTATATATTTCATTATAATGTTCCTTTAATATAAATATTATTCACATGTTAAAGGGAAACCTTTATGTTTATTATATATAAACATGAATTTTCTCATTCATCAATAGGTTTTATTCATTTGGTTGTTTGTTTTGGGGCCACACCCAGTGATGCTCACGGGTTTCTCCTGGGTCTGTGCTAAGAAATTGTTCCTGACTTTGGGGACCATATGAGACTCCAGGGAATCGGACCTCGATCCATCCTGGGTCTGCTGTGTGCAAGGCAAATGTCCTACCTCTGCACCATTGTTTTTCTTTTCTGATTTCCTCAATTACTTAATGTTTTAAATAAGAGACTCACCTCCCACCACCACATTCATGTTTGATAACTTACTTTCATGTTTATGATGCTTTCTTTGTTTTGTTTTGTTTTGTTTTGTGGTTTTTGGGTCACACCCGGCAGTGCTCAGGGGTTACTCCTGGCTCCATGCTCAGAAATTGCTCCTGGCAGGCACGGGGGACCATATGGGGCACCGGGATTCAAATCGATGATCTTTTGCATGAAAGGCAAAGGCCTTACCTCCATGCTATCTCTCGGCCCCGATGCTTTCTTTGTTGTACTCTAGTTCTTTGTTGCTGTTTTGCTTGGGAACACACAGTTTAAAGCTTGGGTTACTCCTGGCTCTGCATGCAGGAATTACTTTTGGGGGAAGGAGGTCACACCCGGCTGCGCTCAGGGGTTACTCTTGGCTCTGTGTTCAGAAATCACTCCTGGCAAATATGGGGACCATATGGGATGTCGGGATTCAAACTACTGCCTGTCCTGAGTTGCCCACTTGCACCTACCTTTGTTCTATCTCTTCGGTTTAAGGATTACTTTTGATAATGCTTGGGGACCATATTGGATGCCAGGAATCAAACCCAGGTCAGCTATGAGAAAGGTAAATGCCCTACCTGATGAACTATTGCTCTAGCTAGCCCATGAGCTCTAGCTCTTATGTACTAAGAACATTTTCTTGTTAATTACTATATGGCTGTCACATTTTATTCATGGTTTGGATTTTATAAGACTTTTGGCATTTACATTGAAAATTAAATTTTGTTACTCCTTTAAGCTGTATTCTTGTGTATTTCATGTAGAATGCTGTGTTCATTGGATGTTTCCCAAATTGTCTACCCAAATAATAAAGACATAATTATGTTTACTCAATACTTAAACATGGTAGCCCACTTTAATGTGGTTTCTTTTGACAACATCTTCCCATCCACTTACAGTTCTGTTTTTTTTGGGGGGGGGGCACACCCAGTGACGGTGGTGCTCAGGGGACCAAATGGGATGCCAGAAATTGAACCCAGGTTTGTCCCAGGTAGGCCTGGTGTAAGGTAAAAGCCCTACTGCTGTGCTATCCCTCAAGTTCCCCAAACTGGCAATTCTATGATGTATGTATGTGTGTGGTTTTGTGATATTTCTTCTTTTTTGCTAAACTAATTATGAAAAATATTTTGCCATTGTTGTGAAGAAAACAGTTTCTTTGCTTTTACCTCTATGCAATTATTGTGACGGTAACACAGAAGCATTATTTTGAATTATTTATTTTTTGTTCAACCATGTTCTTAAATTCTTTTATTGCCTTCTCTTTAGCCTTTAAGGATTTTTGTTTAGTTTCTAAACATTATATCATCATTACAATTTAAGTTTTATTCTTATTGTCAAATGTTTGGTCAGTTATTTAATTTTGCTGTGTTAATGAATTTGGGATTTCTTCCATGTCAATGCTTACTCCTAATGATGGCCATGAGCATTGCTGGTGAGCATATAACAAGTTAGGTGCTTTTATTGCTTAGTTCTGCTGAATTAACATGGTTTGAGCATTCTTCCTTTTATGAAACTTTCACCACTTTGGGAAACAAAGTTTGTCTGGTAAAATGATTTCTTTAATTATTAATTTACTATTAGAAGTGGCTGCTGCTTTGCTTAATGAGCTATATTACCTAAATATATGATTATATGGGAAACAGAAAGGGAGGGGTTTGTTTTGCATGCAACTGACTGGGTTGAATTTATGGAAGCCCATACCTTTCCCATGAGACACACTAGGAGTAACTCCCAAGCACAGACCCAGGAGTAAGCCTCAAGTATCATCAGGGTTGGCCCCTTCCCCATAAAAAAAGACATTGAGCACAAATTGAAAAAGCAAAATAGCTGAGAGAAGGAAGCTGGGGAAAGAGAACAATCAACAGAAATTACCTAAATCCCAATGAAAATAATGCTTTTGGAAGGGTGAAATAATAGTTTGGGTCAAGTTTGCCAAGTTGTGGAATCAATTAAACTGGAGTATGTGGACTTTTGGGTTGGGTTTGACAGAATTAATAAAGATTGATTGATTTCAGTGAGTTTGTAGAAATCCCAGTTGGAGTGGGTTCAGAAGTGAAAAGCCAGAGTGATCATACAGTTGTTGGGGTGCCTGCCCTGCACATGGTTGGCTAACCCAGAATTACATTTGGTTTCTGAGCTCAGTCAGGAGTGATCCCTAAGTGTAGAACCAGAAATAAGTTCTAAACATTGCTAGGTTTTGTTCAAAACAAAAACAAAATGAACAAAATGCAAAAAAAGTAGAAAGTAATTATGTTTTCAAGTATTCCAATTTTCATAATAACTTTAAGCTACATTTATTTATTTTTTTTTAGACTATATCAAGCTAATTTCTGGCTCTGTGCTCAGGGGAGCCATTTGTAGCTCCAGAAATTAAACTAAATTGAGTGTGCAAAACAAATTTCTTAACCTATCTACCCTTTCCAGCCCTTACATTATTTTTTTTATTTTATTTTTCTTTTCTTTTCTTTTCTTTGTTTATTTTTGGGACACACCCAGCAGTGCTCAGGGGTTACTCCTGGCTGTCTGCTCAGAAACAGCTCCTGGCAGGCACGGTTATCCATATGGGACACCGGGATTCGAACCAACCACCTTTGGTCCTGGATCGGCTGCTTGCATGGCAAGCACCGCTATGCTATCTCTCCGGGCCCTTAATTTTATTTTTATTTTTTGTTTTTTGGGTTACACCCGGTGGTGCTCAGGGGTTACTCCTGGCTATCTGCTCAGAAATATCTCCTGGCAGGCATGGGGGACCATATGGGATGTCGGGATTCGAACCAACCACCTTAGGTCCTGGATCGACTGCTTGCAAGGCAAACACCGCTGTGCTATCTCTCTGGCCCCACATTATATTTCTTAATACTAAAATGTAATAATACTCTAATAGAAAAATATTGCTTATTTAAACAATAACTATTCAAAATCACTTAGATCAGCTATTTTAAGAAAACACAGCTTCTTATAGAAATAATCAAGTACAAGATATGCTTTGGATCACAAAAATTATTTATCTATTTTCAATGTTCAGAGAGAAAATGGAATAATTGATTTTATTGTAAAGGTCAGCAGGAAAAGGAAAAGGGGCGAAGGGAGAATCTTTAAAGGTCTTCATAAAATGGTATTTCTGAAAGCATATGCAGATTCAAGATAAAAATGGATGATATCACAGCAAGATGGGAACAATTGTGGTGCAGTGTATTTGTATAGATGAGAAGATGACTAACAAAAGTCTAATAGCATGTAATGCAAGTAACTGTTGACCTAAGATAAGGAGACACGCTTCAACCAGAGTAAGCAGAAGAGAGGAAATGTGTAAGCATAGAGGGAGGAAGATAATGCATATCAGAACAGTGCTATATTCATGCATCTGATATTTTAATTTAGATTTAGCAATGTAGTTTGATTGTTTACTGAATTGTTTTGTTTGAAAAAAAGATGTTGTTTTACTCCAGAGTCCTTTATGTGCTCTTCTTGAGTTAGAGCTCTTACTATTTTGAAATTTGTGTCATCTTTCTTCTGGATCAGAGCTTTTTCTCAGGTATAAACTCTGTTGCTCACATCTTCTTCTCCCTGTTGTCCTCTTTCGATGATGGATTTTACTTTATTCACCCCTGAAGATATCTTGCAATTGGCATCCTACCTGGTGGCACATGCTAAAAAGTGTGCCACCTGTTTATCTGTGTACAAAGTAAATAAAGTCAGTGCCAGTTGAGAATTCAACTTGGCTTTCTAATTTTTTAATTTACTTCACATAGACTTTATATAAAGTTTCATATATACTTTATATATAGATTTATAGATATTTAGATATAAAGTTTATATGTGATTTTATATCATATACTTGAAATAGTTGATCATAATACATTTATTTCCAGATACATAGGAGAAAAATTACTAAGGAGGAAAAAGAGAAAAAAAGAAGATAGAAAAAAGTACTGTGACAAGCAAATTTGTGAAAATTATTATATCTCCAAAGAAGTCATTAAATCATTGTCAGAAGATTTAATAAGCTCTTTTTGCTAGTTGACCATTCTGTTACTTCATTTTTCAGTGAACATTGGGTGGCTTCAGACACATATTGGCATCTAAATTGATGTGTTCCTATAGGGATGATGGTATTAAATAAAAATCCCAAGCACTATTGCTAGATCTGTGGCTTTTGTGGGACATGTTTTCAGCTACCAGATTTTCCAGAATGTGGGTGGAGGGTACACGCACTTATTCCAAATAAAGTTCTGGTGATATCAGCCCAAATACCTGGAGTTTTAGTCATAATGTGGCTCTCTATTTTGGGGAAAAATATACTCAAACTTAGTAGTAGAAGCCCAGCCTATTATCTGTTCAGCTTTTCAACATCTTTATCTTTAAAAATAATTTGTGCACTTAAGAGCAGGTCTGTATAACAGAAGGATCATCTCTATCTGCTCCTCAGCTGGTGCTCTAACTCAACTGGTTCAGACAGCGTGATCAATGATTTGAAGGAACTGCAAATATTTCTTCCCTCAAACCCTAGAGCTTCCCAAGGGCCTTGTCCATACCCAGTGCCCTAGAGATTCCAGGTAGCCCATTTTATCCAGATGGTGTGAAGGTTCTTTGGTAGTTTGCCAATTTATTACCTTTGGTTGCCATTTCTCTGTAAGTGAAGCATTCCCCCACTTTCTTGAGGTTCTGCAGAACATTCTCAGGAATACTCTGGAAAGCAGTTATTACAGTTAATTGGCAGAAGGAAAGTAGACTTCCCTGAAGACCTTCTTGCAAAAACGAGTATCTTAAATGGACAGAAGAACAGTGTATCACATGACTCAGGATTCTTGGTATTTATGTATCATCACAACTATTTTTTAGCCAGTGCACATAAGACCCAGGGACCCACTGTTGGTTCTCAACTATTGGCCAATGGTAAACACGAGAGTCTAAGAATGTGTGAGGGTCCTGTGGTGCCAGGGGTACTTGGGTCATTCTATTGATACTGGGGATTGAGAAATGTTTAATAGTAACATATTGGGTCAGAGAGAATAGAGGAAGGGTGCTTAATCCCCAACACTATCATGTGTCTCTCTTTAGTACAGAGCAGAAAGAGTCCCTGAGCATCACTTGTGTGAACCAAATGACTCTCCACATTAATGACATCCTTAAGTTAATTTTTTATAGAACAAAATATAAACACTGATAAAAAATTTCTATGTGGCAGTGAAACTAGAAGAGCAATACTAGTTTCAGAAGTAGCTGAACATTGGCACACTTTCCTCAACTGTTAGAGCTGTGGCATCATATGCCACTGACATACAAGAAGAACAAATGTGCACTAGGATCATCCTCCAGCCCTGGATTCTTGTCATGTGTCTTCTTTAAATTGCTTTTTATTGACTCACAGCACTCCTTAAAAGTAACTAGACTGAAAATAGAAACCCCAGATAATAGTGATTAAGATTCAATCACATTCTATGATACTAGCTACTCGATATTTTTTCACAATCTTGATAAAAATTACACAAAGTACCTTTAAGACTATGCAAGCACTGCTTTTGGTTTTTGGGTCACACCCGGCAGCGCTCAGGGGTTATTCCTGGCTCCATGCTCAGAAATTGTTCCTGGCATGCGCGGGGAACCATATATGGGACGCCGGGATTCGAACTGATGACCTTCTGCATGAAAGGCAAATGCCTTACCTCCATGCTATCTCTCCGGCCCCGCAAGCACTGCTTAATGTGGCAAATAATCCATTTCAGAAGACTTCTCTCGAGAGAATAGTTTCTAAACTGCCACAAAACAAATGTCTTTTGTTGTCTTTGTACAGAATCTAGGAAGTTTCAAGTCCCTTTGTCTTTTTTGAAGACTCTGCCCAGATACATTACACTAAAGTAATGTAAAATGATTTTAAAAGTTAGTCTAGGGGTACTTCAGTGGCAAGAAACCATCTTTCAAAGCTGAAGCAGAGACTTGTGATTTTGATTACCAAACCAACCATACCCAAGTGTGATCCCAACTACTACAATTTTATGTATCTAATGCCATGACTGTGAAATGTCCAGAGCATCAAAACTAAACTATGGGACCCCACTAGGATCCTAATCAAGTGTATGCAGCCTCTAGTCATCAAACACCATAAATAGGGAATGGGAAACCTTAATAATAAGGGCCAGAGTGGGAGTACAGTGTTTTATTTGCATGTAGGGTTTGATCCTCAGTAACTTATATGATCCCTTGAGAACCATCAGGAGCAATTTCTGAGTGCAGAGCCAGGAGTAATTCCTGAATAATGCCAAGTAAAGACCCAAAACAAAAGAAAAAAATCATGTCTATAGTATCTAATGACTCAAACACAGTCAATGTAGAGGAGGACTCTAGTTGTTGGGGAAACTGTACCACACAGCCCTGTATGACTTATTCTGTGAATTCCCTGCTATTTCAAGAACTTATTTCAGAAATTGCATTGCCAGGAGGAATTATGCCATCCAGGTTGTCCTAAAGAG
Organism: Crocidura indochinensis; assembly: GCA_004027635.1. NCBI lineage: Eukaryota > Metazoa > Chordata > Mammalia > Eulipotyphla > Soricidae > Crocidura > Crocidura indochinensis. Next base: position 3,419 of record PVKC010047590.1, on the reverse strand, counting down.
TTAAAAAAAAGGGGGGGGGTGTCGTGCTTGGAACTAGCAGAACCCAGTTGTTCAGTATACCCAGCTGCAAGAGATATGGGATATATTCACTCAGTGTACTTTGGAAGAAAAAAAATTAAATTTTGTGAAACACCTAGAAAAACCAGCTATATCAATCACTGAACCAGAAATCTACCAGAGATTTCCTCGAGTCATATCTTTAGGAGAAGCCAATGATATGGTAATTATGACCAAGATTTTAAAGCATAAAAATTTTTAAAAATATGATCCAGTAATTATATACTAAACATAATGTACAATATACTGTGTTTTTATATTCATTTTCTTTTATAGCCTCTTATAACCTCACAATAAGAGTTAGTGTGTTGTTCCTATTTGATAGAGAAAGAAACCAGTGAAGGTAACACCAGTTTTTGGAAGAACTTGGTTATACTCAGAGACAGTGGTTGGATGAAGAACATGGTTGGTTAATTTTAAAGCTGTGCTAACCTCTCAGCTATGCTTAGAAAGCTTTTGTGTGCTAGAGTTAAAGCTCTTTACAAACAAAGCATGTAAAAGGACTCAAAGGAACCTGCAAAGTACATAATGACTATTTTTTTGGGTGGTACAATTTTTTAACTTCCTAGATTTTCCAGATCCATGCTTTGATGATACCTTTTTCTACTTCAAAGCTTTTCATCGGATTGGAATTTTTTTCTTTAAATGGAAAAAGGTGAAAAATCTTACCTTTAAATGGTGGTTTTTATAAAAATAAAAAATAAAAGGGAAAAACTAAAAACAACTCATTAAGAATAATGGGACAGGACATGAGATCTTTTTGCTATCATTTGCTCTTATGTACTGTCTCTTAAGCTTGTCTGTGATTATTAAATGAGAAAAGCTTTTAGGTTGTCATATTAGTAATAGGGGTGGCTTTTCCTTGCTCTCTATCTGAATAAATATTTGTCAGCAATGGGCACTGTGTGTTGGGAGAAAGGTCCATGAAGAAATTAAATCATTTCAAATTTCTCTGTTCCTTTATATTGAATCACTTAATGCTGTATAACCTTTCCCCTGTGTTTTCTTTGGGGAGGGGGGAGTGTGTGCTCCAGCAGTGCTCAGGAGTTACTCCTGGCTCTGCACTCAGAACTTACTCCTTGCAGGCTCAGGGAACCATATGGGATCTGTCCTAGGTCAGCCACGTGCAAGGCAAGCACTCTACCGCTGTGCTATTACTCCGCCCCCCTTTGTTTTCTATTGCTTTTATTCTTCACCCCTCTCTTCTTTCTTGTTCTTATCTTCAGATTGACATATGTTTGTATTAAAATAAATACTATTTTGAACAATCTAAAACTTACAGAAAAAAAACAATTTACTCCTTAAACTATGTGATAATTAGTTGACTACAAGGTGCATTATTCTGCACCCCAAACATTAATGAAAAATTTCTAAAGACCAGGACATACTTATTTTATTTTAGGGAGGAGGCACATCTGGCAACATTCAGGGGTTACTCCTGACTCTGCACTCAGAAATCACTCCTAGCAGGTTCAGGGAACCATACAGGATGCTGGGGATTGACCTCGGGTTGGCCACGTGCAAGGCAAATGTCCTACCTTTTGTGCTGCTCTGGCCCCATGGTCAGGACATACTTCTACAAAAAATCTCAATATTCTATTAAAACTATAAGTTAAGGGCTGAAGGAATAGTGCAACAAGTAGGATGCTTTCTCTGCACATGGCTAACCTTAGTTTCATCCCTGGCATACCAAATAGTCCTGTGAGTATCACCAGGAACGATCCTAGAGAGCAGAGCCAATAATAACTCTGAGCATAGCCAGTGTCCCTCTCCAAAACATAGCTATAAATTAGTACTCTTAAGCTACAGCCTCACTATTCCCCATATTTCATTTGAATTTTGTCATTGTCTAACTCTCTTAGAGAAATTCATTCAGTATCCTTGTCAGATTTGACCCTTTGTCAAATGCAGTTTTCAATTACATCAATATCCTATAGTATGCTATAATTAACTCTTGATTTGTCTTGCTTTGGTATTTTGGAAGATCACAGGCACACTTTTTTTTTTTTTTACAAACATAACTCAATTTGGTTTTGTTTGGCATAAGATTTAGTGCAGTATCCCCTGACTGTAGGTTCTCAACTGATTCTTCTTTTTTGTTTTCTTTTAACTTATCTTACGGGATGCACACAACTGCAATTTTCCCCACCTTGGATGATTCTCACTTTGATGACTTAAATAAGATGGTCTGCCATACTTGTAGATAGACACTTTTCTTTTCCTTGCTAAGATTAAAATGCATTTTATGGAGAAATTTGGTTTTACATAAAGACTACATTCATCATTAAACTAATCAAGAATCTATTCATATACTTATACTTCTGAAAATTAATAGTTTATATTATTCAAGAAGTTTAATGCATGGTAATTAATTTTGACATTAAAGCTGATTTCTGTGTCATTTTTATAGATCTTGTTATTGCCTTACTTTTTGGTGCCAAATCTGATTGCTAATTTTCCTGCCTCATTCCTAGAATCAGCCACTGTGAAGAAACCCTGATTACTTTGAGTAGAAAATGTTCTGTTGTCTCCTGATAATATTATCATATTATCTTTTGGGGGGAGGGGCATGGGTCACACCCGGTGACACTCAGGGGTTATTCCTGACTATGTGTTCAGAAATCGCTCCTGGCTTGGGGAACCGTATGGGATACTGGGGATTGAACCATGGTCCGCCCTAGGTCAGCCGAGTGCAAGGCAGACACTAATGCTGTGCCATACTATCTTTTTTTTTTTTTTTGGTATTTCTCATAAATGAGTGAGATGATTCTCTTTTTACCCCTCTACCTCTGACTCATTTCACTAAGCATAATATTCTCCATATCATCCATATATAAGCAAATTTCATGACTCATTTTTTTCTAACAGCAGAATAGTATTTCGTTTTGTAGATATACCAGTTTCTTTATCTATTCAACTGGTTTCTTGGGCACTTGCCTGTTTTCAGATTCTGGAATAGTGCTTTCATGAATAGAGGAATACAGGTGCCTTGTGTATTGTGTTTTAGGTTTCTGAGAGTATATTCTAGGATTAGTATTGGTGGATCACATGGAAGCTCATGTGATTTGTTTGATTGTTTTGTTTTTGAGGGGAGGTCACACCTAGTGGTGCTCAGAGGTTACTTCTGACTTTAAGCTCATAAATTGTCCCTGGCAGGATTGGGAGACCATAGGAGATGTCAGGGATTGAACCTTGTGATGGTACATAAATATCAAGAATCCTGATACATGTGATACACTGTTCTACTGTCCATTTAAGACAGTCGTTTTTGCAAGACAAATGCCCTACCTGCTGTGCTATCATTCCAGCACCTCAATTTCTAATTGTTTGAGGAATATTCATATTATTTTACAAAAAGGCTG
>PVKC010047589.1:0-11035 GCA_004027635.1 Crocidura indochinensis | reverse complement strand
TTCATTCACATGATTATGGTAGTTCTCGGTGTAGTTATTTCTATAACTGCACTCACCACTCTTTGTGGTGAGCTTCATGAAGTGAGCTGGAAGTTCCAGGCCTCCACTCATTGTCTCTGAGGAGTGTTGCCGAAATGACTTTTGTTTTTCTTAGATGAGTGAGACTATTCTGCATTTCTCTGTTTCCCTCTGACTTATTTCACTCAGCATGATAGATTCCATGTACATCCATGTATATGAAAATTTCATGACTTCATCTCTCCTGATGGCTGCATAATATTCCATTGTGTATATATACCACAGTTTCTTTAGCCATTCATCTGTTGAAGGGCATCTTGGTTGTTTCTAGAGCCTGGCTATTGTGAATAGTGCAGCAATAAATATAGGCATGAGGAAGGGGATTTTGTGTTGTATTCTTGTGTTCTTAGGGTATATCCCTAGGAGGGGAATAGCTGGGTTGAATGCGAGCTCAATTTCCTGATTTTGAAGGACTCTCCATATCACTTTCCATAGAGGTTGGAATAGACGTCATTCCCACCAGCAGTGGACAAGAGTTCCTTTCTCTCCACATCCCTGCCAGCACGGTTTATTCTCATTCTTTGTGATGTATGCCAATCTCTGTGATGTGAGATGGTATCACATCGCTTTTTTGATTTGCATCTCACTGATGATTAGGGATGATGAGCACTATTTCATGGGCCTTTTGGCCATTTGTATTTCGTGTTTATCAAAGTGTCTGTTCATTTCTTTTCTCCATTTTTTGCTGGGATTAGATTTTTTTCTTGTAAAGTTCTGTCAGTGCACTGCATATTTTGGATACTAGCCCCTTATCTTGGGTGTTGGGTGAATAGTTTCTCCCACGCGGTGGGTGGCTCTTGTATCCTGGGAACTATTTATTTTGAGATGCAGAAGCTTCTCAGCTTAATGTATTCCCATCTGTTGATCTCTACTTCCATCGTTTGGAAAGTGCAGTTTCATACTTGAAAATGCCTTTAGTCTCAATGTCATGGAGTGTTTTACCGAAGTGTTGTTCTATATACCTTATGGTATCAAGTCTGATATCAAGGTCTTTAATCCATTTGGATTTTACCTTTGTGCATGATGTTAAGTGGGAGTCTATGCTCGCTTTTTTGAAAGTGGCTAACCGGTTCTGCCAGCACCACTTGTTGAAGAGCTTTTCTCTGCTCTATTAGGGTTTCTTGCTCCTTTGCAAAAATTAGGTGATTGCATTTCTGGGGACATTGTCTGAGATATCAAGCCTATTCCACTGATCTGAGGGTCTGTCTTTATTTCAATATCATGCTGTTTTGATAATATTGCTTTGTAGTACGGTTTAAAGATGGGGAAAGCAATGCCTCCCATTTTCTTTTCCTAGGAGTGCTTTAGCTCTTTGAGGGTGTTTATTGTTCCAGATGAACTTTATAAGTGTTTGACTCCGTATTTTGAAGAATGCCATGGGTATTTTTAAGGGTATTGCATAACATCTGTATAGTGCTTTGGGGAGTATTGCCATTTTTTCTTTTATAATGCTTCTTTTTATTGAACAGACTAATTGTTAAATTATTAAATATTTTATATACTACAAATGTACTTTTTTGTAATCAGTTCTACCAAATTCTATTTCTTTTTTATATATATATAATTTTTATTTTAATCATATTGGCTTACATATTGTTGATGTTAATCCTGCCAATCCATGAGCAGGGTATGTGTTTCCATTTCCATGTGTCCTCTCTTATTTCTTGGAGCAGGGCTTTATAGTTTTCTTTGTATAGGTCCTTCACGTCTTTGGTCATGTTGACTCCAAGATATTTGAGTTTGTGTGATGCTGTTGTGAATGGGATTGCTTTCTTGACTTCCTTCTCTTCCCTATCATTATTGGTGTATAAAAAGGCCATTGATTTCTGTGTGTTAATTTTGTAGCCTGCCACCTTGCTATATGAGTCTATTGTTTCTAGGAGCTTTTTGGTAGAATTTTTTAGGGTTTTCTAAGTAGAGTATCATGTGATCTGCAAACAATGAGAGCTCGACTTCTTCCTATTCTATCTGGATTCCCTTGACATATTTTTTGTTGCCTGATAGCTATAGCAAGCCATTCCAGTACTATGTGGAAGAGGAGTGGTGAGAGAGGACAGCCTTGTCTTGTACCAGAATTTAGAGGAAAGGCTTTTAGTTTTTCTCCATTGAGGATAATATTTGCCATTGGCTTGTGGTAGATGACTTCAACTAGATGGATAAAGGTTCCCTTCATTCCCATCTTGCTGAGAGTTTTGATCAAGAATGGGTGCTGGACCTTACCAAATGCTTTCTCTGCATCTATTGATATGATCATGTGAGTTTTATTTTTCTTGTTTTCGATGTTGTGTATTATGTTGATAGATTTACAGATGTTAAACCATCCTTGCATTCCTAGGATAAAACCTACTTGTTCGTAATGGATGATCTTCTTGATGATGCATTGGATCCTATTTGCCAGGATTTTGTTGAAGATTTTTGCATCTGTATTCATCAGGGATATTGGTCTGTAATTTCCTTTTTTTGCAGTATCTCTGTCTGGTTTTGGTATCAACTTGACGTTGGATTTATAAAAGTTGTTTGGGATTGTTCCAGTTTTTTTCAATTTCATGGAAGTGCCTGGCTATGATTGGTAGTAGGTCCTCTTGAAAGATTTGAAAAAATTCATTAGGAAATTCATCTGGATCCGGGCTTTTCTTTTTGGGTAGATGTTTGATTACAGTTGCAATTTCCTCAGTAGTGATGGGGGTGTTTATATATGCTACATCCTCCTTACTTAACCGTGGAAGGTTATAAGTGTCCAAGAATTTTTCCATTTCTTCTAGGTTCTCATGTTTAGTAGCATAAAGGTTCTCAAAGTAGTCTCTTATTATCCTTTGGATCTCTGCAATATCTGTTGTGATCTCCCCCTTTTCATTTCTAATACGGGTTATCAGGTTTCTCTCTCTTTTTCTTTGTGAGTTTTGCCAATGGTCTATCAATCTTGTTCATTTTTTCAAAGAACCAACTTCTGCTTTCATTGATTTTTAGGATTGTTTTTTGGTTTTCACTTCATTGAGTTCTGCTTTCAGCTTTGTTATTTCCTTTTGTCTCCCTATTTTTGGTTCCTTTTGTTGATAATTTTCTAATTTTTTGAACTGCGTCATTAAATTATTCAGGTATGCCCCTTCTTCCTTACTGATGTGTGCTTGTAGAGCTATAAATTTTCCTCTCAGGAGTGCTTTTGCTGTGTCTCATCGATTCTGGCAGTTCATGTCTTCATTGTCATTTGTTTACAGGAATATTTTGATTTCCTTTTTTATTTCATCTCGGTCCCACTTGTTGTTCAGTAGCAGGGTGTTTAATTTTCAATTGTTAAAGTTTCTCTTCTGTGTGGCTTTGTAGTTTACATCTGATTTCAGAGCCTTGTGGTCAGCAAAGGTAGCCTGCAAGATCTTTCTCCTCTTGATTTTATGGAGGTATGTTTTATGTGTCAGCATGTATTCTATCCTGGGGAATGATCCGTGTACATTGGAGAAGAATGTGTATCCATGTTTTGTGTGATGGAGTATCCTATATATCTACTAGTCCTCTTTCTTCCATTAGTCTTTTCAGGGATAGTATGATTTTGTTGGGTTTCTGTCTGGTTGACCTATCAAGTGTTGATAGGGCTGTGTTGAGGTCTCCCACAATTATTATCCTATTGTTGGTGTCTTCTTTCATATTTGTCAGTGACTGTAGTAGATAGTTTGCTGGTCTCTCATTGGATGCATATATGTTAATAGTCTGATTTCTTCCTGTTGTACATATCACTTGATTAGTACATAGTGTACATCTTTTCTGTGTATAAATTTGATGTCATGTCATCAGATATTAATATGGCCACCCCACCTTTTTGATTGTGTTGTTTGCTTGGATGTTTTTTCTCCAGCCTTTGATTTTGAGTCTATGTTTTTCTGACTATTGAGGTGTGTTTCTTGTAGGCAGCAGAAGGTTGGATTCATCTTTTTGACCCAGTTTGCCACTCTGTGTCTTTTACTTGTTGAATTTAGTCCATTGGCATTGAGGGGGATGATTGTCATAGGATTTAATGTCATGTTTTTAGATAAGTTTGCTGTGTTTGTTGGTTTCTCTTGTCTTAAAGTAGACCTGTCAGTTTTTCATTAAGGCTGGTATTTCATCTATGACGTTTCTGAGCTGTTGTTTATCCATGAAGCTATGTATTCTTCCTTCAAGCCTGAACATGAGTCAGACAGGGTGCAGTATTCTTGGTGAGGCATTCATTTCATTCAGTATTGTCACAATATCCCACCACTGTCTTCTGGCCTTGAGGGTTTCTTGTGACATGTCTGCTGTAAGTCTTAGGGATGCTCCTTTGAATGTAATTTCCCTTTTTGATCTTGTTGCTCTCAGTATTCTATCTCTATCTGTGGGATTTGTCATTGTAATGAGGATGTGTCTTGGGGTGTTTTTCTTTGGGTGTCTTTTAGCTGGCACTTGTCGGGCATGCAGGATCTGATTGCATGTAGTCTTTAACTCTGGGAGTATCTCTTTGATGATATCTTTGACAATTGATACTTCCTGGAGTTCTCCTACCTTGGTCTGTGGGACTCCAATGATTCTTATGTTGTTTCTGTTGAGTTTATCAAAGACTTCCATTTTTTCTGTTCGCATTCCTTGAGCACTTTTTCCATTGCCTGATTGTTTGGCTTAAGGTTCTTTTCCACTTTCTTCTGTTGTGTTGAGATTTTCTGCATCTCATCTCCAGTACTCTGATTTTCTCCTCAGCTGCTGTTACCCTGCTGTCGAGGCCATCCATTGAGGTTTTCAGTTGAGGTACTGTGTTTTTCAGATCTGTTATTTCAGTTTGGAGTTTTCTTATTTCTGTCTTTGTGTTCTGTTCAGATCGATCTATGCTTTCTTTGAGTTCTACAAACATCTTCCATATTGCTATTTTAGGATCCTTATCGGAGATGTTAATCAGATGGTTGGAATTTTTAGGTCATCCGAGCTATAATCTTCATTCTCTGTGTCTGGTGTTTGCCTGCGAAGTTTCCCCATTGTCAGGCTTGTTGTGTGGTTTTTCCTGCATGTTGTGGTGGGATTCATTGGTTAGAAAGAGTGCAAGGCTGTGAAGCAAAAGCGCTTTTCTGCTGCCTCTAGTTGACTGTTTTTTAGGGGTGTGCTCCCTAGGTCTCTAAGGAGACCTTCAGGTATTCAAGAAACACAGACAGTCACAGAGAGATTTCCCTTGAAGTCCTCAGAGATATAGAAGGCTCCTGTTTCATTTCTATATTAAAAATAGCATGTAGGGGCCAGAGAGATAGCATGGAGGTAAGGCAATCAGAAGGTCGGTGGTCCGAATCCCGGCATCCCATATGGTTCCCTGAGCCTGCTGGGAGAGATTTCTGAGCATAGAGCCAGAAGGAACCCCTGAGCGCTGCCGGGTGTGAATTAAAAACCAAAAATAAAAAGCATGAAGAGTGATGCTTGAAGTATATTCCATTTAATATAATGCCCCCAAACTCGAAATACCCAGTAATACCTAGAAATCAACTTTAAAAATGATGTACTGATACTGTTAAAACAATGTCACTTTGGGCCGGCATGGTGGCGCTAGAGGTAAGGTGTCTACCTTGCCATACTAGCCTAGGATGGACTGCGATTCTATCCCCCAGCATCCCATTTGCTCCCCCAAGCCAGGAGTGACTTCTGAGCACATAGCCAGGAGTATCTCCTGAGCGTTACTGGGTATGGCCCAAAAACCAAAACCAAACCAAAACAAAACAATGTCACATATGAAAGAAAGAGAATAAGCTATTATGAAATATAAAAATATTAAAGTTATTTTATTGAAATTATTGTCTAAATATCTACCCTACTGTAGCATTTATGGTTTAAATAAATTCCTTATCAAAATGCAAACGACATCTTTCAGGGAATTAAATAAACACTACTTAAATTTGTGTGATTTATAAAACCCTATGAATATAAAATGCCTCTATGAAAAATAGATGTTTGGAAGTATTGTATTCACTGAACTAAAGCTATACCATAAAGGCAGGGTAATCAAAATAGTAAGGTATTGGTATATGGATAGACTGACATAATTAATGTATCAGAACATATTCTTCCATGAATAAAGGGGTTGGGTACTGGAAGCATACCAAATATGCGTTTCTAACAACTGATGTTTGAGGAACTCATATAAAATGAAATTGGGTTCATATTTTACACCATACACAAGAATCAATAAAAAATGTTCCAAATACTTTTAATTTGGATCATAAACCTTAACAGTCTTTGAGGAAAATGGAAGCAGAATTATTCAGAATTTAGTTTCAAAGTTGCCTTCAGTGACAAAAATAAGTAAATGGTACTATTTGAAGTGAAAATGCATTTCACTATAAATGAAAGAGTCTACAATAATAAATGAACTCATTTTATTGGGAGAAGACATAATACGTTAGAAGGACTACAGTGTTAAAGTGCTCATGAAGTGTACATAAAGTTCAATAACAAAATAGCTAAAAGTCCCATAAAAATTAGGGTAACTGACTAAACACTTCCACAAAGAATACATAAAGACAACCAATAAGCATATGAAATAGTGTTATTTACCAATAAGTATCAGAGAAACAAATCAAAAGTACTATGACTTTAATGAAAACGTCATATGAAAATAGAACTTAAAACAAATTGTGGTAAAAAAGGAACCCTTATTCATAGTTGGAAATATCATATGCCCAATATTTATGAAAATAACATGGAGATATCTCAATTAAATATGTATGCAATTCCTATTTGATCTACCTATCCAATTTACAGTTAGTTGTTCACTCTCAAACATAAATATATTAGAGTGAAAAAATGTGCACATGTCCATAATAATTTAGCTCTTGATAAAATAGTCAAAATGCAAAAGTAGCCAAAATTTTCAGTAACAGATAAATAGCCTCAAAAATTGAGGTAAATTTTTACAATGGGTTACTATGAAGTCAAGATAAAAATAAATTAATAGGGTTGGAGTGGTGGAGCAAACAGCAGGGAGTTTGCCTTGCACACGCAAACCTAGGTCTGACCGCAGTTTGATTCCCAGCCATCTCATATGGTCCCCCAAGCCAGGAGCAATTTCTAAGAGTAGAGCCAGGATTAAACCAGAGCATTACTAGGTATGGCCCCAAAACAAACAGAAAATAATGTCGTTTCTGCCAACTTTAACATAAATGGAGTATAGTTTGGTAGGTGAAATAAGACAAAGGGAAACAGACAAATACAGGATGATCCCACTCATCTGTGATTTATAGAGTAATACATGAAAGATATAGAAAATATAATCGGGAGCTGGGCGGTGGCGCTGGAGGTAAAGTTGCCTGCGCTAACCTAGGACGGACCACGGTTCGATTTCCCGGTTCCTCATATGGTCCCCCGTGCCTGCCAGGAGTGACTTCTGAGGGAATAGCCAGAGGTAACCCCTGAGCGTCACCGGGTGTGGACCAAAAACCAAAAAAAAAGAAAAGAAAAGAAAAAAAAGAAAGAAAGAAGAAAGAAAGAAAGAAAGAAAGAAAGAAAGAAAGAAAGAAAGAAAGAAAGAAAGAAAGAAAGAAAGAAAGAAAGAAAGAAAGAAAGAAAGAAAGAAAGAAAGAAAGAAAGAAAGAAAAAGAAAAGAAAATATAATCAATAACGTATTCCTAGCTCTGAATACAAACCTGAGAATTCCAAGATGATAATGGGTTGAGTTGTTAAAAAATAGGTAGACTGGAAATTACAGGGGATCATAGATGGAAGTAAGTCTTAGGTGGTGACTAAGGGATGTAATAATATTCACCAAACAATAATTGTTGATCAACAAAAAAATGAGGAGATAGGTAAAAGGGAGAGATATTTTGACTAAAAGTGGTGTAAGGACAGAGATGGAGGGTTATGGGCATTTTGATGGTAAATACAATAAATTTTATGTATCATAAGCAAGAACAAATCTTAGTATGTACGTATACAGTGCAATAATTTTCTACATAAGCACTGTAAATTAAACACCTTTTTAACCATATTGCCTAAATTACAATAGTTTTAAAGGCAAGTATAAGGATACAGCATAAAATTTAGAAAGACACATACAAGATATTACTGCAGCAATATAAGACAAAACTGAAACTATGCTTCTCTTATGATGAAATTCACCTTGGTAAAATTATGTCTATAAATCTATATGAACTATATGTCCACCACAGTTTAAAAATTCTAAATTTAAATAGAATCCTGCTTAAACTTGCTTCAATTGCTGCAGATTTACACTTGTATTTGCTTAAGGCCAATGTTTTTAGTTTTGTGACAATAAACCAAAAGGACAGATGAGATAAAAACCTTTGTATTTACAAATATTCCTTCATAAATTCTGAGTTTGCATTCTATAAAAGTTGTCACGTTTAAACAAAAACCGTAACAATAGCAATAGGGGCTATAATCAATATTAAATATATGCAGTACAAATAATTTCAGCATCTTATCAAAATAGCTATAAATTGTATAATTGTGTCTTACCACCATATAAAATAATTTAACTAGTTAATTCTGCCTCCACAATATATCTTTCCTTTATGTCCATTACTTATACTTTAAAGACTTTCCTATTTTTCACCTGGAATTTTGTAGCAGACTACTAAATATCATCTTTATTTAAAGAATTTCCCCATTGTAATTAATTCTGCATTAATTACAAAATCAATTTTATGATTACACAGATATAAATAAAATTATCTTTACACCACAAAACTTTTTACCAGCTTTCACTAAGTACTACATAAGTGCAAGTAGGATTTTTAATGTAAAAAATGTGATTATGTCACTTATTTAATTTAGTATTTGTTTTTTTCCAAAATTTTCTGGACGTTACAATGATTTACAAGAGTACAAATGCCTATATTTTAAGTTAGAGTGTTGCCCTGTTATAAACATTTTCACTCCTACTAGTTTCCTTGTTATCCATCATACATAGTGTTATTGAACACTTTCTGCTTGTTCTACTTGTTCTGCTAACTTTAAATACTACCTTCTCCATTGGCAAAATTTTCTTCAGCCTCTAAAACATCTAGCATAAAAGTTGAGATCAATCAGTTTGTGCTATGTGAATGGAAGTAGAACATATCTACCTTAGTGTAGTCAGAGAGACAGATAGAAAAATGATCTTTCTCAGATAATGGAATTAAACGAATATCTTTAAAAAAAAAGGCTGCAAAACCTGAGAAACAATCTACATTATTCACCTTATAAGGTGGTGGCACATTTTTAAAGGTAAGTGGATTCTGAAGAAGAATGTGGCTTTGTAATGCTGTATGCATGAAATTATCATTTTTGAGGTAAGGGACACTCTTGGCGGTGCTCAGGTCTTACTAATGGAGGATCGCAACGATCACTCCCAATGAAGCTGGGGAGACCTGATGGGATTCAGTGTATCAAACACAGGTCAGCTGAACTATCTGGAACTTTAAAACCATCTTAAAATATTTTAAATGATTCAAACAAAAATTTGAACATAAATCCGATCAGACATCACTTTTCTAGACCTTTTCTCTTTTCTGTTGTACCATTTACAAAGTATTTATAATCACCTTCATTAAAATTAAAGTGATGGAACTTTATTATTTAATCACAGTTTTCTATTACTGGGACTCTTTCCTATATTAGAAAATCATCTCTTGGGGATAGGTCAGATTTTGCGTGTATATATACCTTTATATCTCAACTGTCTAGTATATCTTAGGTGTTTGTTAAATGGTAATTGAATGAATGAGTGCATATGCTCCACACATCTGTTTAACCACCCTAGAAATCTCTGGACACTTGTTATACATTTCATATAGTCATGTCCTGCCAGCGTTACAAATCTAAACTAAACCAAATTTAGTCAAGAAAATTAAACACATTCATTAGCAGCCTCTGTCTATCTTCTATATCCCATCACTGTAAGGTCCCAGTATCCTCTCAGTGCCTAAACTCAAGCTGTCCAGAAGCAGAATAATTGGAGTGCAAGTCTAGTAAAGTATATTTCATATCCTGGGGCCGGAGAGATAGCAAAGCATTTGCCTTGCATGTAGAAGGACGGTGGTTCGAATCCCAGCATCCCATATGGTTCCCCGAGCCTGCTAGCAGCGATTTCTGAGAGTAGAGCCAGGAGTAACCCCTGAGCACTGCCGGGTGTGACCCAGAAACCAAAAAACAAACAAAAAAAATATTTCATATCCTTTCTTTTCCGGTTTGGTTGCTTCTGTGTTAAATTAGGTCATGTACATTGCTCATATACACCACAGCAATAGCTTTTAAATGCATCCACATCCATCATTTATTTCTATCATAAAATCCATCAGTCATGCTTTTACCAGATTCATAAAGGAAAAATCTATCACAAAATACTGTTCAGAAAAGAACTTCTGTGAAACTTATTCCTAAATTATAAATTTTGCTTGATTGGGATGACTTAATCTCTCTGTTGTCTAAAATTCTTTTGTCTTTCAAACATTACCACTAGAAATTCAATCCAATTTCATGTTATGCAGCTAAATATTCTCCTAGTTTGGAAACTAAATTAAATCTAAAAACGAACCTAAACTAAACTAAAACTGCACTTTACCCTTTATTTACCACTCATGCAATTTTTTCTCTGTCAAAATAATTGCTTGATGTCTAATGGTCTAAATCATCTAAAGATCAATAGGTAAATCACATATTCCAAAGAAATTTCCTATATTAATGCTTACACTTAGAGGCAAACTTCCTCTAAATTTGTGCATATTTTGTATCCACTGTTTCTTATAACTCTGCATTCCATTTCTTCTTAGTAATGAGTTGTCATTTATCTTGTATGAATTACATCCTTAAAGGTGGAACTCAAATGTCATTGATAAATTTTAAATTGTATTTCACATGGGACTTATTAAAATATTTTGAGTTGTTAACAAATGCTTATTGGGTAAATATGCTCTCTTTTGTTTACCAAAATATCAAATATTGCTGGGTTATTACGATAATGTAAGAAAGAGGATGA
>PVKC010047588.1:0-10980 GCA_004027635.1 Crocidura indochinensis | reverse complement strand
TCACCACATAGGGTCTCAGCAAGCTCAGCTGACAGGACCATGATTATGGTGAAAGGAGAATAAGGGGTGACTGGTGACTCATTTCCCAACCTTGACTCCAGTGGCTCCACTGGTTGTTGCAAAGTGTATCTCTAAAGGACTTGGGAGACATGAGCTTCATGAAGTGTTTTTTCTTAGGCTACATCTTCACATTTTATACCAAGTCCTTCAGTCATGGATCTAGGAAAGAAAACAGAAAGGAACTCAGTGTCTTTCAATCCTGGGAGTAATCAGCAGCATCTCATCTGGAAAGTTCATCTGTAAAGGTAAGGAGAGTTCCTCTGTGAAATCCAAATGTAGATGGAGTCTCACACTCTTGGAATCAAGTAATCCAAACTTGAGCAATGACATGGACATATGAGTTTGACAGTCAGAGGGTTGGAAGGCCCCTTGGCAAGCTGTAGAAAAATTGTGGTTGGCACTGGAAGTGGGTTCAGAGTTGGGACATTGCATAAGTGAAGTGCTAATATTGGCAGCATTGTCTATAATGGGTTTTAATAAATATAATGATACCAATATGTCATAGGGGTTGAAGGAAATAGTTCTTGCATCAGGTCTTTGTCTTGCACATTGCTAATCTCACCTTATCCCCAGAATCCAATGATCCCAGAATCCAGTGGACCGGATTACCTTGACAGAGTAGTAGATTCAGAGATTTACATAGCACTACACAATGCCTGAGATCAATGAGATTGTCCACAAGAAAAGTGTGTTTCTTAAGCCCAAGCTATTCCTCTATCATCTGATATACTGCTTTTATTTCTATTGTATTTTTTATTTTTAATCAGATCTGAAATAACATGATTATAAACATGTTTGTAGTTGGGTTTCGGCATAAATATTACACCCACTTCACTAGTGCAACATTCCCAGCACCAATGCCCCCCAATCTTACTCCTCCACCACTGCTGACATCTTTTCAATAAGCATTTTACTTTTCTCACACGCTACCATTGTCAAGATAGTTGTTCATTGGTTATTTAAGTGCACTGACTACTCTTTTTGGAAAACTTCATATCATGCATTGGTCCTTTTAGCCCTCATCTCTACTGTCTCTGGGCATTATTACCATATCATCTTTTATTATTCTTAAATCCCACTTATTAGTGAGACTTTTCTGTCTACCTTTCTCCTTCTGACTTTTTTCACTCAACATAATAGTTTCCATGTCCATCCATATATAGGAAAATTTCATGATTTCATTTTTCCTGACAGCTGCATAGTATTTCGTTGTGTAGATGTAGCATAGTTTTCATAGCCACTGATCTGTTGTTCGGCATTTGGCTTGTTTTCAAATATGGCTAATATAAATAGAAAGTTCAAGGTCATGCAGAAGGTATTTTGTATTGTGTTTTCATGTTCCTAGGGTGTATCTCAAGCAGTGGTATTTCTGGGTCATATTGTAATGTAATTTCTAGGGTGTTCTTTGAGAAATATCTGTATTTGATAAACTGTTTTTAAATGTAACATGTTTATGGCATGTTTATAAGCCATTAAATTGGTATTAAATTTACTTATTCTTTCATTCTCTTACATAATGGGTAAATGGAACATCAATTTCCTACTCTGTGCCTGGTAGACTCTCACAGCTTTAGGAAGATAAGATATTGGATAAAAATTCCCAGGTTTCCTTTTACTCCCATTCCACCTGCAGTATTTATGAAAAAAAGCATCATGGATAGAAAATAAATAACGTCATGGAGGCATAGAAGTGGGTAAGAACAAAATATTTGGCTTCCCCAAGTGGGGCAAGTGCAGAAAGCATTTAAGCTGAGATTCTAAGGATGTGATTTTGGAAACTTTCGAGGATTTAGTTAGTCACTGAGATTGGAGCTGGCTATAAAAGCCAAGAGTTGAGTGACTGACCAATGAGGAGTGGGCAGGTCAAGAATTATAGCATGAAAGGTAGGTTCTGGATTTATAATGGCCAATCCTGGTTCAACCCCTGGTACCTCATGTGGTCCCTTGAGTCCTGCTAGGACTGATCCTGGTGAGCAGAGTCTTAAATAAGAACTGAAACCTGCTAAGTAAATCTACCCAAAACAAAATGAAGCAAAACAATGAGGAATATATGAGAATGAAGTTATAGTACAGTGATACAGCTTCTAGAAAATAATATGGTTACATAGATTAATGCTGGCCAGGAGTCATCCAAGACTACAGAGACTAGATTAAGTACAAGCTTTGCTGGATATGGCAAAAAAAGGAAAAGTTTCCAATGTAAGGAAGGAGAATTTCACTGTTTAGAGTAGATGTAAACCTCACCCTACTTTGTTTTTAAATTTTTCATGGCATTGACCTGGGTCAGCAATTGTCCAACAAAAGATCTGGCACAACTGGAAATTCTTTGTGCTGATATAATTGATGTTGTGCATAATATCACTTTGCTGTGATGTGAAATTGAAAGTGCATTAGGAGGGAAAGAAAACTCTTCTTCATTTTTCTTCTCAAGACCTGTCCAGTCAATGACTCCAGTGAAGGTACAAACAGTATCTATTGCCTCTTGGGAAAGCGAATAATCATCCTTTTCTGCATGTAGAGTAATTGAGGGATTTTTCCCTTCCACACATGTAAAATGGAAGAAACAACAGTGACATCAAATATTCTCAAATAAAAAAGAGAAGAAAAGGGCATTAAAAATCAATACCATTCAAAATTGTGCCTCAGTAAGTCAAGTATCATGGAGTCAATGTACCTAAAGAAATGAAAGACCTAAACAAAGAAAACTACAATACACTGCAAAAAAAAAAAAACCTACAAAACAAAAGAAAACAAAAAAAACTATGAAACCGGACACAAGGAAATGATACTCATACTGTGACCATGTTTTTGCACTATCAACTTCATTAAAATGGTAATATTCCCCCAGGCCTTATATAGATTTAATTGAATTCATCTAAGTATATCCATGATATTTTTCAAAGAAGTGGACTAAATGCTCCTGAATTTTATGTGGAGCAATAGCGGCCTGCAGATATATTTAATTTCTATGTGGATTACTGCATTTAGTTGCAATCTAAATGCGTTTAGATGCTTCCAGATTCTGGTGGTGCATGGCTCAGGAGCACATGAGACCCAATGCCAGGTGGGGTCATGTGCCTAGCCAAGAACATCTGTTTCTAACAAACTTCTGGGACTGGGAAAGAGAGAGCAACTGAGAGAGATCGGAAATCCCACTGCGGTTTACAGTATTGTTACTGAAGGAATATCAGGACTATCATTTTCCCTCCTTTCAGCACCAAGTCCTTATCCAGATACATCAGTTCCAACCATGATGTTTCTAGTGCTCCCTTGTCTGCCCTCACTTCATTCGCTAAGTGGTTTGCTTTTAGTAGGTCTTTCTGATCGCTTTGTAGAAATGCAACAAGACCAGAACATTTCTATTGCTGCACTCATTCTTATTTACTGAGAGGTCCCTGGGATTAGCTAAGGGCAGAGAAGTGAATTTCACATTCATACAATCATTTTTATATGTCACGTAGGGGTCACCCAGGCCTGGCCAAGTGAAGATGTGATGATACAGTTTGTGAGCTGGAGGTGGCCTGCGATCCTCTTTTCTTTGATGGTAGCCTGGTAGGGGAATCAGACTATCCCATTCCTGTCAAGGGCTGAGAGAAACACAGAGTCCCAGAGGTTAATCTTGACACTGAGATCAGGGCCCTCGTGGTGGTACATGGTCTCAGACATGACAGTCCTTAATGTTCATAGCAGTGATGTTCTCATCCTCCCTTCAGCTGACATGCCTTTGGGACTCCCTAAAGATTGAAGAGTACTAGTAATAGTACTGCAGGAGTAGCAATGGGACTTCTAGTGATACCTACTATTACTGAACCATGCGCCTATCATTTGCTTTCTTCCTCCCACCCCACCACTATTTTTAGTTTGTTTTATTATTTGTTTGGAGTGCACACTCAGCAGTGCTCAGGGCTTATATCTCTGCACTCAGGACTAATTCCTGGTGTTCTCAGAAGACAATAGATGGTGACAGGGCTAAAACCTTGCTTGGCTGCTGCAACACATAAACCATTACTCCTGTATTATCTGTAACTAGCCCCCCAATTTAATCTCTTCTGACTCTTTATTTCTCTGGATAATGACTTTGGGTCTGGGTTTTGAGATATCCCATCTGTCTTCAAGGTCAATCCTGCTACAGGGAGGAAAGGCTTCCGGCTGGACCAATGTGAACCAACACAGGCAACGAAGCATCACAAACACTCTAGGAGGATGAGAAGAGAGAAAAAGACATGTTTCCTTTTCATGTAACTAAATGCACCAATAACTTCGCTGTGGGTCTCTCAATGTGTAGAGAGTATGGAGAACAACGTATAATCACAGCCATTATAAACATTCGTTTACATTCAATTTAGTCCAGGAACTCTTATTTACATATTATATATAATTTTACTTTAAACAGAAGTTCTTTCCTCACCATCTCCATTCATTCACAGGTTTGTTTAAATTAAAACATGCAAGTGCCAGACCTTGACAAACACTCCCTGTGCTAAATCCACTTGTGAGACTTAGTTCATCTTGATTTCCTGAGTGATCTGGAAAGTAGTGGCTAATTATTTTGTATATGACCATGTTTACATTGAAATTAAACTTAAGAAGCCTAAATTTATATATAAAAACAACATCCGATAATTATGATGGCCTGTCTCAGGAATCCTCATGCATTAATTAATGATGAGCTTCTTTCCACAATCAAAAGCTGCCCTCAAGACTGTATCTGGTGATCATTACTGCACAGCATTAAGCACAGTTTTCTAAATAGCAGCTCTCAGTTTATCATGGCAAATTTTGTGAAGCTCTCAGTCTGAATGCATAGAATTTATCCATAAGCGACAAAGGTATTAGGTATCTCCAGTTAAAGATATGAGAATGTGGTACTTACTACCCTCTGGTGATGATGTTTGTTCTAAGTTCTGAATCAGCCAGAACATCAGCATCTTTATGGGTTTATTCCAATAACTTTGATTTCACCATATATGAAACACATCAATACCATGAAATAGCAGGTGTTTGACACATGTAGGCAAAGCTCCTTCAGAATTCTATGAAATGGAATAGAGAAAGCAGTTAGAATTGAGTGAGTTCATTGTTTCTCACTCCTTACCAGAGCTTATACTGGTGCCTCTTCTACACTCAGCTGTGTCTCTCAGTAGGTCTGCACATTGCTGCAGCCCAGTAGGTGTGGGTAGGGTGTCAGTAATGCCACCTCCTACTCCCGGTGTAGCCTGGGCAGGATAACAGAGTCGAGTGCTCAGAGCCGACACTTCACTTATCTAAGCTTTTAGGATGAATAAAATATGCTTAATCCTGGAACATGGGCAAATTGTGACCCAGATACCCTAGAATATTTGTGCTGACATCAAGAGAGAGACCCCAGGTAAACAAGGACAAAAGAGTCAGTGCAGTTCAGAGGAAACTCTAAAGTTTTCACTTTTGTAGTTATCTCTCGAGAATACATGATAAGATATGAGACCCAGGACTGTGCAGTCATACCAGAAATATTCCATACTCCACTAGAAAACCCAATGGCTCATAAGTTTGGACAAGTGCTCACAGGAGGGCAGGTGCAAATCCTGGGAAATCACAAGGACTGAAAATTTGTGGAGAGAAAATAAAGAAGGTAGTAGACAGGAAGCGAATACTTTCCATAATGTGTCACTATCTCTCCTCTATAACACATCTCCAGAAGAGTGCCGAAAGTGTTGTGAAGAAAATTCACAGGATTTACCAGAAGTGGTGCCTAATTCTGTAGAGTCTGACAAGGGGAATCACAAGAGTGCCCCTTTTGTGCACAAGGGATGCCATGTTCAGTCTGGGGATAATGCTCTTCTTCTCTGCTCAGATTCTTCAATCTCATATTTCAGTGCCTGCTGGCGCACTTCTTGGAGTGGTTTCCTGCTTCCCTGATGCATATTTCATCCAATAAAGAAGTAGATGATGGAGCTAGTGAGGCTTGACTGTGAAAAACTGTGAGTCTGCCTATGTGTGTCTCTCTCCAGTGCGGTTGCCTAACTCTTGGCAGTGGACAGAAAAGAGGCCCCAAAAGACTCGCTTTCCCAGAGTTCCATTCTAGGGCGGGAATGCCCAGGAACTCCAAACCAGCTAGAAGCAATACATTGCAAAAGCCAGTTCCCCTGTCTGTGACGTCAGGCTGGAAAGATATGCGAATCTACGCCAGCCAATGGGGCCTGACTGTGAAAAGCTGTGAGTCTGCCTGTGTGTGTCTCTCTCCTGTCCTGTAGCCTAACCTTTTGGCAGTGGGCAGAAAAGAAACCCCAGAAGAGCATGACCACTCTGCTTCGCTATGCAGCCATGCGCTCTTTCTAAGGAAAGAACACCATCGCAACATGAAGAAAAAATCACACTAAGGATTGTGCTGGATCACTGAAGCCCAGGATTTCTCTCTGGACAGTCTTCTCTCCTGTGTGCTCAGGCCTAAGATTTGATCCTGTGTGAGGCTTCATCCACAGAGGACTCCATTCCCTTGTAGGCAAATTGACCCACCCAGAAAAGGCGGAGCCAGAAGAGTGTGGCCACGTATATCATTTAGCCAATGAATACCATCACAACACATAGGAAAACCCTCAACACAAGTTTGACAATGGGGAAACTACACAGGCTGGCATCAGACATAGAGAACAAAGATGACAATTCTGATGACCAGATAATAGCCAACGAACTAATCAGTCTCTCAGATAAAGACTTTTAAAAAGCAATATGGAAGATGCTGAAAGAACTCAAAGAAACCATGGACCGAGTTGAACAGAACACTAATAAGAACCAAGAAAATATGAAGACAGAAATCACAAAACTCCAAACTGAAATAACATGTCAACTAACAGGACTGAAAAACTCAGTAAATGAATTGAATGACAAAATGGATAAGCTCAACATCAGGATAGATGAATCTGAGAACAGAATTGGAAGATTAGATAAATAGCCACTCCATACAGCAGGAATGATTGGGAAAAAAACTTGAAACAAATGTACAGACATTGTAAAAATAGTCAAAGAATGGGAACAGATTAAAATAGAAGTCTATGATAAGATCAACAGAAACAATTTAAGAATCACTGGAGAATTAGAGACCCAGGAAGAAAATGTCCAGGAAGAATGAAAGGTCAAGAACGTCATTAAAGAGAAATTTCCAGAGCTAAAGAATATAAGTGATCAAATCCTGCATTTCTGTAGAGTACCAATCAAAAGAGAACCCAGAAAAAATTACCCCAAGACAAATCCTAGTCACAATCATGAATCCCACAGATAGAGACATAATTCTGTAAACAGCAAGATCAAAAAAGGAAATTACATTCAAGGGAGCATCCTTGAGATTTACAGCAGACCTGTCACCAGAAACACTCAAGGCCAGAAAGCAGTGGTGGGATATTGTGACAAGACTGAATGAAATGGATGCTTCACCTAGAATACTGTGCCCAGCAAAACTCACTTTACGGTTTGACGGAAGAATACATAGTTTCACAGACAAAAAAACAACTCGGAAACTTGGCAGATTCAAAACCAGTCTTAAGAGAAAAACTGAAAGACCTAATTTAAGACAAAACTAACCAAAAGACACACCAAATTTCGAGATAAAGATGGCATCAAATCCCAGGACAATTCTTTCTCTCAATGTCAATGGGCTAAGTGCACCAGTTAAGAGACACAGAGTGGCTAAATGGATCAAAAAACTCAATCCAACTTTCTGCTGCCTACAAGAAATGCACCGAATAGTCAGAACAAATATAGACTCAAAATAAAAGGCTGGAGGAAAATTATCCAAGCAAACAACTCCCATATAAAAGCTGGAGTGGCTATACTAATATCAGATAATGCAAACTTTATACTCAGGAAGGTTGTAAGGGACAAAGATGCACATTATATTTTAATCAAGGGGTATGTAGAGCAGGAAGAAATCACGCTTCTAAACATATATGCACCGAATGAGGGACCAGCAAAATATTTAATACAATTGTTGACATATCTGAAAAATAACATTAATAACAGCACAATAATTATGGGAGACCTCAACACAGCTTTGTCAACACTGGATAGGTCAACCAGACTGAAACCCAACAAGAATATACTGGACCTGAGGAGAGAAATGGAAGAAAGAGGCTTAGTGGATATATATATATATATAGGACACTCCATCCCCAGAATCCTGGATACACATTCTTCTCCAATGTACATGGGACATTATCTCAGAATGTGTCAGCTGAATGCAAAGTAAATGCCATACCTATGTGCTACCACTCCAGCCCACTTCCACTCTTTTTATGATATCCTGGACCCCTTTCTTGGCATATTCATGTCATAGTTTGTTTTAATTGACTATTGACTCTTCCACCTATGGTTGCTTCACCCGATGCACAGCCAAGTCATGACATCTATTTGTTGTCCTCATGATGCTTTCATCTGGAGGCCCTACCACCTGACTTTTCAGTTGAGGAAATGCAAGAGTGTGTCATATCTTCTAATTGAGATCTTGTCACTGTGTTTATGATCAACAATTTATTTTTCTTACCTTTTGCTAGTGACCTGGTTTGAAGAAAATCTCAGGATCCAAATCCAGGGCTTGGCTATACATGGGTCTGGAGGCAAATGCTGATTCAGTAAATAATCCGCACCAAGTTGAAGAGAAATAAAACACGTTCAGGAAACTTCCCCCATAAACTATCTGCTCACTAGCAAGACATACTCACAGCAGATAGACCTTTTATAGAAATGAAACCGCAAGGAGCTTCTCTCTGAGAGGTTGCAGACACGTGGCCTGGGCTGGAGGACAAAGACCTCACCCTCCTTTCCACCATCATTCAGTCCCATCCAGTGCTTTTATTCTACAAGGTTGGGAAGAGATATTGGATGGAGATCAAGTATGAAAAGAAACTAATCCTGATATACTATTAGTTCTTGCATCACAAGTGCAAATTAAGAAAAAATATTTTGAATAAATTAAAAACCTGTTATTCTCCAACATGGGAGAAATTTGGGTCCCTCATTTCAGAGTATAACTCCAGGACATGCCCTCTCCAGCAGCCACATGAAATTCCAGGCGGTCTTGAACAGAGACTCTTACAGGAAGATGAAAAAGGGCACATATGACATGCATGTGAGGTGTCTCAGCAGGCTGGCCTGGGGCAACATTTTCCTCCTCCAGTCATAAGGACGCTGGTCTGGATCCTCCTGAATTTATAATGGGAAAAAACTCAAAATGATGAAATCTCAAAACAAACAAAACAAAACAAAAACCTCACATGCCAAATTTCAGCTTCTTTTATGGAAATAAAGACTTTCATCCAGAATCACCTTCATCCAGCATTTTTTTTTTGCCCACCAATTTTTACCTGTGAAAGGCCCTCCTAGACTCGATAAGCTCCAGAAAGATATTTTGTCTATCACTCTCTTCCCTTCCCTGCCTAGTGCTGGATTACGGTGGACCAATATAAAGATGTCAAGGTGGAGGCTCTGGACTACCTTTCTGGAAGTTCATCAGACTCCACACTTTTCACTCTAATGAGTGTTTTGAAGTTTATTTATCATGTTGACCTTGCTCCTGACCTGCTTACCCTGGGATGAATTATGCTGAGGGGAGAACAACATACATACAGGCAGCAGTCCTGACTCACTCATAGTACTCAACATTGAATTCAGAAATGTTCAAGTGAGTCACTAAAGAGATTTTTGAATTTTTTGCTCAACCAATTGTATTTATTCACCAAAGATACCCACAGGCATATAGACTAGTTGTGGAAATGAAATCCCAAGAAGCTTTTCTCTCAGAACCAAGTCTTTATTGTGCATAGAAGGACTATCCCCATGGGTGGAGATCAAGTAGCATAAACGAGCGAATGAGTGGGTAAGATCTGGCTGGCTGTGGGGGTTTCTAGGTGCAGAGCTGATTGCTCTACTTGCAAGAGACTCTGCCCTGCTTGCTCTTCTGAGGAAATTGAGGACCTAATGGGACCTCTCTCCTGTGCTTCTGTCTTTTCTGAATTCTTGAAGCTTTCCTCAGAGGTCAGAGGCCTGGTAAACTAACCCCCAAAACACTGCATTCTGAAGTTGCCAGTGAGTGAATGAGTGAGTAAGAACTGGCTGTGGGGGTTTCCACTGTCACCTAGAGCCCCAGAAGATCACGGCCGTGAAGCAAAGTAGAGTGGGCGCGAAATATTTCTAACCAATAAAACCCATCACATCACGCATGAAAAACCACACTACTAGTGTGACAATGGGGAAAACTTGCAGGCAAACACCATACACAGACAATGAAGATAATATCCTGAATGACCTTAAAAATTCTAACCATCTGATTAACCTCTCAGATAAGGAACTTAAAATAGAAATATGGAAGATGTCTGTAAAACTCCAAGAATGCATAGATCAATCTGAACAGAACACAAAGACAGAAATCAGAAAACTCCAAACTGAAATAGCAGATCTGAAAAACATGGTAACTCAACTGAAAAACTCAGTGGATGGCCTTGAAAGGAGGGTGACAGCAACTGAAAAGAAAATCGGAGTACTGGAAGATGAGATGCAGAAAAACTCAACACAGCAGAAGAAATGGGAATAGAGCCTTAGAACAAACAATCAGGCAATGGAAAAAGTACTCAAGGAATGTGAACAGATGAAAATAGAAGTCTTTGATAAACTCAACAGAAACAACATAAGAATCATTGGAGTCCCAGAGACCCAATAGGAGATCTCCAAGAAGAATCAACTGTCAAAGATATCAAAGAGATACTACCAGAGTTAATGACTACATGCAATCAAATCCTGCATGCCCAAAGAGTAACAGCCAAAAGAGACCTGTTACATCCCACTCAGGAAGGGCTCACACCAGAAGTGCTCCTTAGCATTCTTAGGTGTAATGCACTCCTGAAAATAGGAATTAATTGTCAAAAAGGCCTGCTCAGAGTAGTCTAAATCAGA
>PVKC010047587.1:0-11033 GCA_004027635.1 Crocidura indochinensis | reverse complement strand
TTTTTTTTTTTTTTTTTTTGGTTTTTGGACCACACCCAGTGACGCTCAGGGGTTACTCCTGGCTATGCGCTCAGAAATTGCTCCTGGCTTGGGGGGACCATATGGGATGCTGGGGGATCGAACTGTGTTCGGTCCTAGGCTAGCGCAGGCAAGGCAGGCACCTTATCTCTAGTGCCATTGCGCCGGCCCCTGTACTGTCATTCTTGTCTCTCTTTTTCTCCTCTCTTCTCTTCTTTCTTTATCTTTTTTTTTCTCTTTTCTCTCCTTCCTCCCCTCTTTTTTTTTTTTTTTTTTTGAGCATACCCAATGCTGCTTGGGAGGACCATACAGTACTAGGCATCAAATTAGAGTCTTTGAATACAAAGCATGTTCTTAGTCTTTGAGCATTCTCCCTAACCTCTTTACTTTTTTTGGGGAAAAAAAATGGGGGGTCACACCCAGCAGTGCTCAGGGGTTACTCCTGGCAGGCTCTGGAGACAATATGGGATGCTGGGATTCGAACCACTGTCATTCTGCATGCAAAGCAAACGTCCTACCTCTTTGCTATCTCTCTTGCCCTGCCCTTTAAATTTTTTTTTTTTTTTGGGTCACACCCGGCAGTGCTCAGGGGTTACTCCTGGCTCCATGCTCAGAAATTGCTCCTGGCAGGCACGGGGGACCATATGGAGCACTGGGATTCGAACCGATGACCTTTTGCATGAAAGGCAAACGCCTTACCTCCATGCTATCTCCCGGGCCCTGCCCTTTAAATTTTTATATTATTGTTCTCTCTTCCCTTTTTTTTTGTTTCAAGGAATTGCACACATTTCAGTATGTCTTTTAAGATTATAAATAAAATAGGGGCCGGAGAGATAGTACAGCAGTAGGCGTTGTTTGCCTTGGCACGCAGCCAATTAAGGACAAAAGGTGGTTCAGATCCCAGCATCCCATATAGTCCCCTAAGGCTGCCAGGGGACGATTTCTGAGCGCACAGCCAGGAATAACCTCTGAGTGTCACCTCGTGACCCAAAAACAAAACAAAAAAAAAATTATAAATAAAATAGTTTAGGCTGAAGAGTTCAGTGTGCTTTTGTATATGGGAGACAACATTTAGCTCAGATAGAAATTCCTCTGACTCTGCTCAGGGAGTATTCAGGAGGCCATAAATGGTGTTGGAGATTGAACCAAGGTTGACTGTATATAATGCATGCACCTTAACCCCTATACTTTCTCTCATGCCCCCAGATTTTTTGTTTGTATTTGGGCCACAGCAGTGCTCAGGTCTTATTCAGGCTCTGTGCTCAAGGGTCACTCCTGGCATTGTTAAAGTGACCATATGAGGTGCAGGGCATTGAACTCGATTGCATGTAATGCAAGTGACTTAACTGCTATAATATCTCTCCAGTTAGCATTGTACTTTTTTTTTTTTTTTTGGTTTTGGGGCCACACCCGGTGACGCTCAGGGGTTATTCCTGGCTATTCGCTCAGAAGTCGCTCCTGGCAGGCACGGGGGATATATGGAGAACCGGGGGAATCGAACTGCGGTCCGTCCTAGGTTAGTGCAGGCACCTTATCTCCATCGCCACCGCCCGGCCCCCAGCATTGTACTTTCTATATAGTTCTCTTCCAAGTATTTCAGTAGAGATAATAACCTCTTGTTGTTAGGTTCATACCATGCTCATAATAATTCTCATGGATAATTAATGTATTGAGATGTAAAATTTGTGAAAAATACAAGATGATATCTCACAGACTGCACAAATCATGCTATTAGAGTGATTATGAGAGTCAGTGATAGAATTATGGGTAGGTGGGGCTGGAGAGATAGCATGGAGGAGATAGGGCGTTTTGCCTTGCATGCAGTAGGACGGTGGTTTAAATCCCAGCATCCCATATGGCCCCTTGAGCCTGCCAGGAGCAATTTCTTCCCTTATTTTTTTTCAGGAGCAATTTCTGAGCATAGAGCCAGGAGTAATCCCTGAGTATTGCTGGGTGTGACCCAAAAACCAAAAAAAAATGAATTATGGGTAGGTGATTGCTTTGCATGCAGCTGACCCAGGTTTAATTTCCAACACCCAACATGTTCTCCATGCCCATTAGGAGTGATCATTGATCATAGAGCCAGGAATAAGCTCTAAGCATTACCAAGTATGACCATGCCCTTACCAAAAATACCTCACAAAGAGTTAATCATCTTTTCAAATATCCAACATGAAAAAATTTTCCGTAACAGGGAAGTAGAAAAAAAAGCAACCTTTATAAAGGAAACCTTCTGTTTTAATTTTAGGTATTAAGATCCAGAATCATTTGCATGTTTCAAAAAGAAAAAGATCCAGAACCAGAATTTTTTTTTTTTTTTTTGGTTTTTGGGTCACACCCGGCAGTGCTCAGGGGTTACTCCTGGCTCCATGCTCAGAAATTGCCCCTGGCAGGCACGGGGGACCATATGGGGCACCGGGATTCGAACTGATGACCTTTTGCATGAAAGGCAAATGCGTTACCTCCATGCTATCTCCCGGGCCCCGAGAACCAGAAATTTAATTAAAAGGCTGGAGCACAAGCCTGGCATGATATATAAGCCCCAGTTTCTCTTTTGGTTTGCTTGTTTTTGGTTTTTGGGTTACATCCAGTGGCATTCAGGGTTACTCCTGGCTCTGCACTCAGAAATCATTTCTGGACCGGAGCAATAGCTCAGGAGTAGGGCATTTGTAGCTGACCCAGGTTGGACCTGGGTTTGATCCCCAGTGTCCCATATATTTCCCCAAGCCAGGACCAATTTCTGAGCGCATAGCCAGGAATAAATCCTGAACATCATCCAGGTGAACAAACTGAAAAAAAAAAAAATCACTTCTGGGGGCCCAGGAGATAGCATGGAGGTAAGGCGTTTGCCTTTCATGCAAAAGGTCATCGGTTCGAATCCCGGTGCCCCATATGGTCCCCGGTGCCTGCCAGGAGCAATTTCTGAGCATGGAGCCAGGAGTAACCCCTGAGCACTGCCGGGTGTGACCCAAAAACCACAAAAAAAAAAAAAATCACTTCTGGCAGACACAGGATAGATTATATGGGATGCCGGCATTCAAACTACCTTCTATCCTGGATCAGCTGTGTGCAAGGCAAACACTCTACCGCTATATTATATCTCCAGCCCTGAGGCCCCAGTTTCTATTCCTGTTACTGCATGGTCCCCAACTTTGGGAAGCTGCTGGGTAGTACCCCAAACCCCTCCTCAAAATAAAAAATTATGAGGTCCAGAGAGATAGCATGGAGGTAAGGCGTTTGCCTTTCATGCGGAAGGTCATTGGTTCAAATCCCAGCATCCCATATGACCCTCCAAGCCTGCCGGGGGCAATTTCTGAGTGTGGAGCCAGGAGTGACCCCTGAGCATTGCCAGGTGTGACCAAAACACAAAAACAAAAAATTATGGTCCTGTATTATTAGTGCAGTGACTTTGCAAGCATATATGGTTATGAATTAATCTGCAATCCCTAGAACAACAAGCTATTTCCTACCATACTACAGATGTGTGTAAGTACTGCAAAAAGGAGAGCTATCATTGGGAAGTACAGCAATTACAAAGAACTATGAGGGGAACAGAGCAATAATACAACAGGTAGGGTGCTTGTCTTGCAGAGCCATGAGTTAATCCTGAGTATCTCTAGGTGTGGCTCTAAAATAAAACAAACAAATATATGAGCAAGAAAGTGCAGCCTTTGATAAGCATGTGTATTGGCACTCCAGTATTCTCACCATTCAAGCCCTTCTCCCAGTAAGCATCACAACCATATCTTGTGTGCTTCAACTGGGAGTGCTAGCCCTAGGATCAAAGAGATACCGCAAAAAGCTGAACTTTTTTTGTTTTGCATACCGGAGGCCCAGGTTTGGGTTCTATATAGTCCCCTGAGTATTGTGTTGGAATGACCCCTTTTCCAAGCACAAAGCTGGAATAAACTCTGAGCACCACTAACAAAGGTCCCAAAATCAGTCTCTGAGACTACAAAACAATAAAAATTAAAATAAAGTGAGAGGCAGGAGAGATAGCGTGGAGGTAAGGCATTTGCCTTGCGTGCAGGTTGGTGTTTCAAATCCCAGCATCCCATGTGGTCCCTCGAACCTGCCAGGAGCAATTTTTGAGCCTGGAGCCAGGAGTGACCCCTGAGCTGCCAGGTGCCAGATGTGACCCAAAACCCAAAAAAATAAAGTGAGGGGAAAGTCCTGGGATGTGACTCAAATGATAGACCACTGTGTATCCAGGTAGGTGTGAGATACACTCCTCAATCTGCAGCATCACATGGTCCCCAAGCACTGTCAGGAATCCCCTACCCCTTTGTTTCTGGGCGACATTTGACTGTGCCCAGAACTAAACCCTGGCTCTATGGTCGGGGATCACTCCTAGCAGGCTTGGGGAGATTTACAGGTTTTTGCAACCAAATCCAGGGCAGCCATGTGCAGGGAAAGTGCGTTATCTGCTCACTGTCTTTCCATGCCTCATTCCCCCATTAAAAACTAAAATTTGAATGGCTCAGATAACTATTGACACTTGATCTTTAAGATATGTTTTTAGAATTAATGATAAGCAGCTGCCATCTTTTCATTTTCAGGGGTTCTGGGGATCCTGGTAAAAAGAAACAGCACATTTGCCATATGCAGGGATGTGGCAAAGTATATGGCAAGACCTCACACCTACGGGCACATTTGCGTTGGCACACAGGCGAGAGGCCATTCATGTGTACCTGGTCATACTGTGGGAAACGCTTCACACGTTCGGATGAGCTACAGAGGCACAAACGTACTCACACAGGTGAGCAAAAGCCTATAGATAAAAAGGAATAGTAATAATTAGTAGTAACAATGTCAAAACAAAATACAGTGTATTAAAATAATAGCATATTAGTATTTCTGAGCAGCTTATGCTTGAAATTTTATGTATGGATCATAAAATGGAATTGGAGTTACTGGAAAACTAAGAACGAAAAGAGCTGGGTATGTAGCTCAGCTGTAGAACACTTACTTTATATGTATGAGACCGGTGTGCAGATCCAACTCTTCCCCCACTTCTCCCGCCAAAAAGAAAAGAAGAAAGGTAGATTTTTGAGTGGGATTTTAAAAGTCCTTTGACCCCATTCTAACAGATTTTTGTTCTTATCACTTAAAACTGGCCTAAAAGTTTGAAAATGTGGGGCCCGGGACATAGCATGGAGGTAAGGTGTTTGCCTTTCATGCAAAAGGTCATCGGTTCGAATCCCGGTGCCCCATATGATCCCCCGTGCCTGCCAGGAGCGATTTCTGAGCATGGAGCCAGGAGTAACCCCTGAGCACTGCCGGGTGTGACCCAAAAAAACAAAACAAAAAAAAAAGTTTGAAAATGTTGAATTAGACAAGATTACCCTACTTTCTGAAATAATGTTTCTCATTCTTTACTTAGGTGAGAAGAAATTTGCCTGCCCTGAATGTCCCAAGCGTTTCATGAGGAGTGACCACCTGTCAAAGCATATCAAGACCCACCAGAATAAGAAGGGAGGCCCTGGTGTAGCGCTGAGTGTGGGCACTTTGCCCCTGGACAGTGGGGCAGGTTCAGAAGGCAGCGCCTCTGCCACGCCTTCTGCCCTTATTACCACCAATATGGTAGCCATGGAGGCCATCTGTCCAGAGGGTATTGCCCGTCTTGCCAACAGTGGCATCAACGTCATGCAGGTTGCGGATCTGCAGTCAATTAATATCAGTGGCAATGGCTTCTGAGATCAGTCTCCCAGGGCCAGAGACACATGGGCCATACCCATCAACCCTGGGATGCAAAGTAGCATGGGTCCAAGAGACATGTGGGAAAGAGCCATGAGGCATTAAAATGCATGGTGGTGGAAAGAATGGGGAAGGGATACAAAAGAAGATATGGGGTCCTGGCACCCACCTATCATCAGTACCTCCTTGAAGTGAGAAATATTAGTCATAATTCGTTGGTGCCACCCTTTGAGCATTTGTTTGACCCCAAATAGTTTCTTCTTACCCCAGCCTCCCCTTCCTGCATTTGTCTTCTCAGCTTTCCCATCATGGACCCCTCCCCTTCCTAAAGCCATCATGCCTTGATAAATATATATGATCATTGAAATACTTTTTAACAAGAAACAGATTCTATATTATATATATATATACAAATATATATATAAAAGATATATAGAGATGCATTTGCAGGGGTTGGCTGGGAGGAGAAAAGAGACCATTCTGTGACCAAAATACCTTGGTCATTATTTTATATTGCCTTATTTCTCTTATGGCTGAGCCTTGTGACACATCAGGCTTTTCTGTAGATGTTATCTTGGCTTCCCACCAGATTAAGCATTCATATTGCTCTGCTTTTAGTTTATATATACATACATACATAATGTTTTTCCTTTCTTAATTTGTCTTTTTATTTGGGATCAGCTTCTTGCACTCCTTTCCTGACTCAACCTATTCTGTCTCCCCCACCTCTCACCTGATCACTTCATGTTTTGTTTTTGGTAGTGATCCTGGATGAGGGATTTATGTCAATCCTAAAATTCATAGTCTTGGTAGCAGAATGGAGAATCTTTGAAACCCAGGGTGATGCTTGAGGTAGCTAGAGATAGATAATCTTCAAAAATACTACTGACGCAGGCACCCTTCTGGTGCTGGAGAATCAAAGGCACCACTCTTCATTAACTGCTCTAAGCATTTAAGAATCTTAGTCTTTGTATGAAATTATATGAGACACTTTGCAGTTATAATCTGGGGTCAGTTTGTATAAACTGTTGTAAGGTGGTCAGATCATAAGTAGGGGATTTCAGTAGGAAAAAGATGTGCTCAGAAGGGGAAGTGACTCATAATTGTCTGGAGTTTGTGAAATTTTGGCCTTGTACAGCTGTCTTCCAGAGTAGCTCTAAGCTTTGATATTTCGGCTTTTGAGTTCATGTTCTGAAAGGAAATAGATACCCTCTCTTGAACATCCCTAGTAGTTTCTTTTCCACTTTGTTATTAAGGAGGATCAGCCAGTGAATCTGTTCAGTTTTCATTCTTCAGAACTACAGAGCATATACCAGTGGCAAGGCATGATTCTTTGAACTTTCCCTTAACCTTACTTAGGTAGTTCATAAGGGAAAAGGAAGCACATGATCCTGGGAATGATAGCCCAGAACAAAAAGGAGTCTTGTCTTAACCACTGTGCTTTAGAGGAGAGATCAGTAGAAACTATACTCCTTTCTCCATGGCCTGAGTTCTAATGAGACTGATCCAAAAATTATAGCGGCAGGGAATTCTTAGTGCACTTGGCACTGAGATTTAAATGTAACCAGAGTTGTCCTCAAGACCCAGCCATTAAAAACATTGTCTCTCTCTTAACCTTCTGGTATCTTGTAAGAGAGATTTTCACTGTGAGAAAGTGTGGAAATGACTGTGTGAATGTGTGTAATCTGTTAGGTTGGGGATAGGTTTTCTGTTAGCCAATACTAAAAGAGACCTGCAATAATAAAAATAAAAAATTAACCCTAATCTGATAGAAAGTGAAGTGTTTGTGTATGACTGTGTCTGACTGTGTGTTTGTGCCTGTAAATATCTACACACAGATGAGAAAGTATATTTGAAATTCTTATAAAATAAATTCAGATCAAAATGCCTTTTAGGCCATAACCTAGAAATCTACCTTAAAAACTTGGGTATGTTCCTGAGATCATTTCTTTACTGAATTCTAAATTTGTTACAATTATGAATGGGGGATATATTCTACTGCACTTTTAAAAGAAGAAACTATTTTTGTTTGAAAGTGAAACCACACCCAGATCTATAGCCATTCTAGTACTTTTCATAAGGCTTTTTATCTTAACTGCAAATGGATAATGCTATGATTCTACTGCATATTTTATATAAAATCTGTCCAAATGAGAGGTTAGGTAAGTTTGATGTTTAACCTGAGATATGATAATTGTTTATATTCTCAATATGTTCACTCAGTCCTTTCTATGCAGACTTGATATGTTTTTAATACTCAGGAACTATTACAAGGAACTTTTCCCAAATCAAATTTATTATTCCTGAAGTAAAATTGGTCCATGCACAGCCACATAACACTCTCTAGACCTATTGAAAGGCAGGAACTCATTATCTGTTAGAAATCTATAATCATGTACATAGGCATCTTTTGGAGGAAATTGTAGGATAACTTAAAAGTGTGCAGTATTTTGCTAGGACATTTCAAGTAAAGGAATCTTCAGTATGAACTAATTAGATGTAAAATAGCTTAATGATGCTGATGACTACAAGTGTTTAGAAGGTTATTTGATGTTTTTCTCTGGGATGGAATGCTGGTTTATCTTGAACTCATTAATATTGCTACAAGTAAATTTATATCCAGTTCTTTTCAATTCCCTAATTTCCTTTTCACCAAAGAAGTTCCAGATAAAGTATCTTATTTGACCCCAAACTGAAGCAGCTTCTGCTTTTGTTCCCTAACAACAGTTAGTCACTTAGTTTTTCTCACAGGAAGATAGGAGCCTCACATTCCTTGAGTCAGGAGCTTATTGCTGAAAATCCCTCTCCCTGAACTTTTGGCCAGCAGAAATTAATGCAACTGACAGGAGTCTTGATTTCCACTTTTTTTTTTTTTTTAATGAGTTGCTTTTTAACATTATTTGTAGTGACCAAACCTTGTAAGAGGCAGGGGATGCCCGGAAGAGTGATAATAGTAAAACACTCATTTCCCTTGTCCTTTCAGGTTGCCCATTCATGTTCATCTGCTTATCATTTGACTGTCTCACTTTTTACCCAGAGCAGTAACAAACTCAAACCATCTTCCTTCAGGGACCTTCCAGCTGGCACCACATTTTTGAGTGGGTGCCATGCAGAATTCAGTTTAGTAGCTATTTCTCGTCCTTGTTCCAAATAAATAGAACCATTGATCCCAGAAAGTATAGGCTGAAGTGTGGGGTAAAGATTATGGTTGAGGGAGGGTTAGAGACAAAAGCTGTAAATTACTATGGCTGATTGATTTATTTCTACTATATACATATATATATTTTTTGCTTTTATATATCCTATATAGGAAACTAAGCGTTGTATTTTTTTAACAAATTCGAGAAAGCACTATGAACTGCAGATGTTTGACTTTCAGAATATATTTTGTATTGTTAATATCTTCACATTGTGTGAATACTGGAAGCTGCAGATCTTTACTAGGACGCAATAAATTTATAGACTTTTTGAGGGGTTCTTCTGGGGGTATTAATCAGGCCCCTTTATGCTTTGGGGGAGCCCTGGTGCTACTTGCCTAAAGGTTTTTTATTCCTTTCTAAGTACCTTAATGCCTTTTAGATCTTGTAATCAGATCTGATGGGTTTTGGAGAGCTAACTATCAAGGAAATGAGGATAGGCTGCTGCCTCTTGTAAAGCCCTTTGCATAACTCTCCCCCCTGTTCAAAGTTGGGTAGCCTCTTGGGTTGGGAGGAGAGATGTGATATCTCAGTCTCATCTCACTGAGAAGAGAGCCAGAACTAATATGCAATGATAAAAGGTGGCAGCAGTAGCCTTGGGGAAAGGGAGGAGGATATGGCATTTCTCCAACCCCGGAAAACATTGCTTTTGAAAACTGCTGATAAAATATGGGCAGGTTATTACTTTTTGTTTGGGAGCCTGTGCTTTCTCCGGTGCCTCTCTTGGCTCTACTCCTGAGGTACAGACCTCTTATAGGAGGATGAGCAGACCAGCTTTGAGGTTGACCTGTTTTCTTTTGCCTTCCCTAAACACCACCCCAGGAGGACATTAAGCAGCCTTAAGCTTAAATTTCTATTTTCTTCCAGATTTGAATCACTTGCCTTTAGATTGAAGACTGGGAAGGGAAGAAAGGGGAGTATCTGTCTTCATCATTTCTCTGGCTATACTCTGATCTGACTTCCCTAAACCAAAAAAATATTTCCTCTCATGTTCATTTGAAAGAAATTAGTATTTTGTCCTCTTTTCCCGTTTCTTACCAGACAACGTAAGCTTGCCTTGCCTCTGCTAAGCCAGAACAGGTTGTTCAGTTCCCTTCAATAATAGGCAAAAAAAGGTTATAAATGGGTATTATTAGCTGAGACTGCAGGTGAGGTGTTAATGATACCTGACAGGGAGATTGGGGTGGGGGGTTTATCTTTCACTTTCAGGAATTACACTGTGCCTTCACATGGAATGGACTTTATTGACCCAGCTCTACTTTCCCAGCCACTGCTTTGAACACAGTGGACAGGGCAGATCTTCATATTTCTGAACACCCCTTTTCTCTCAATGGCTCCCCATGGCCTGCACCTGAGACTAGGGTAGAAGACTTTGGAGAAAGATGGGAAAAATATGCCAAGACTGACCAGAGGAGACCCGACCCCTTTATGCACATCCATGGCAGCTTTCCCAGGACTTCTTATCAAGCTGTCATCCTTTGGGGGCCGGGATTTGGGGGGGTTCCAGTCTGTTGCCTAAAGCAAGTTGATTTCTAACACTGGTGACAACCAGTCTCCTTAACCGCTGTTGCCTTTTAAAATCTCAAGTCTCATACTGTGTTGTTGATTCCGATCCAATTATCACCAGGACTATTTGGGGAAATGCTTTTAAATGCACTCATCTTACTTTTTTTTTTCTCCTTGATCTTGTGTATGTTATGGCGCTAATCTCTTGTCCTTTGATTTCCTCCTGATCTTCCTTTCTTGTCACTGTGGCTACCTTTTGTCTTTGGTGTTTTGGGTTGTGTTTTTTTTTTTTCTTTTTTTGCTTTTTTGTACAAAGATTAGTTTCAATAGCCTGTAGCTCCTTTGTAAACCAATTAAAAAGTTTTTTTTTTTTTTAATAAAAATCCATGTCTGGTTTGTTGACAGGGTTGGGAATGGGAGGTTATGGTTACAACTTCATCTGAACGCAGCAGTGATTTCCTTGCTACATTATGTAGGACTCCCATGTTGAACTGTTCAATTGCCTTATCCTTAACTCACAGATACATAATTGTATGTCTCAGTGTGCCACAACTACATAGACTTTTTAAAAACAGGTCTTTTTATTTATGAGTATTTTTAAATTTAAAATTGTGA
>PVKC010047586.1:0-11142 GCA_004027635.1 Crocidura indochinensis | reverse complement strand
TTTTTCATTATGATTTTAAGCTAAAACTAAATATTGGGGCCCAAGTGAAAGCAGAGCAGTAGGGCATTTGCCTAGCACACAGATGGACTGGGATGAACCTGACTTTTATCTGGGCATCACATATGAACCCCAAACCTGTCAGGAGTAATTTCTGAGCACAGAGCCTGGAGTAAACCCTGAGCACCACTGAGTTTTTTTTGGGGGAGTGGGTTGGTGGGTGTATACACATAGGGGCCAAAGTGATAGCACAGAAGTAAAGCATTTACTTTAAATTTTGAATGAAAAGTAGGATTTGAACTCTACAATTTACAATCTAACTCATTGTAATTTGCGTAGTTTAGATCACACCTTAAATCAGTCACATCCAATATAATAATTCATATTATTTTACTTCCCGACACAAGATTTCTGCACAAATGATCATAGCATGCATGTATACTCGAAAAGGAAACATCAATATTCGAAGTTATTGTGACATACATTTATTGAAAGACACAACAAAAAATAATGTTCTATTCATAGAAATGTAATGTACCACTATCCACTAACTTATAAACAATATACAAATAAAAGGACACCTGTAATGCCAGAATGTATATATATTTGATTTACCAAATAAAATACTTAATGAAATAAATAGGTATGGAGGTACCAGGAGATAGTAGTTAGGGCACATGTCTAACATGTCTAATCTGAGTTTAATTTCCAACACTATAGGGTTTCTAGGTGCACCCCTTTAGACCCCTTGCCCCATCCTGGTGAGATGACATGGCAAACTTTGGCACTGTAAGCCCTGAGCAACACTACATCCTCAGACCAACGCATGACCCTCAATTAATAGAGAATTGACAGAGGGATCACATGATCCACATGGTCCACTTGAGTGACTTTTGGGCCTCCTTCCTAAAATACAAAAGAAAAACAAATACAGTAATGGTCTGAAAATATGATACCATTTCTCCAGGACCTAACAGGCCAGCGTTTTATACAAGTCATTTAATTTTATTTAGCTACTGAAATAATTTAAATTGTGTGTGCTCTTCTAGCGTGATTTATAACAATGTGGTGTATAGAGTAGTAATTTTATACAATTCTAAAATTAACCTGTTTCTAAATACAAGACACACTAGCTAGCTATTTGTGTTTTAACTACAGACTATATAAGTCATTTTCAGCAGCCAGACACTAACCATGTATTTCTCCTTCCAAACCAGAAACATCACATGGTAAGTCTGAATTTGTTTGGAGGGGAGAGCCACTTCTAGATTCCAAAATACACCCTTTCATTTTATTTTTTCCCTTGTCTTTACATCACTACCGTTCTCCTCCTCTTCACCCTACTCCTCTTCATTCTTCTGCTCCCCTCTCCTCCTTTATCCTTAAATAGCAAGTAGAGATTTAAAACAGCAGGGAACACTCACATGAAGTACTTTTGCCTATGATTATCTAAACTCTTGAAAACCCTCAGAAATATTATAACCACAAGGGGGCAGCCGAGGACTTAAGGGAAGAAAAGTTCAACACCGAGAAACTTGTCCAAAGAAATAGCGATTTGGAAGTCAACATCCCTAACTGTGCAGTACATAATTTAGAATCCTACCAGTATTATTACTCAAACATTACCTATTTCTTCAGTACTACCTTGTTATAATTGACCTCATATAAAAATAGGTATAAAATGGTCTGAAATTAAGGAAAATAGCAAACCATGAAATATATATTATTAAATATATATTATCTAACGATGATATAGTATGGACTTTATACAACTTTTGTCATGGAAGTTAATACAACTATTTTCTTGTTTTTAATATATATTACTAAAATTGATATTTATAAAGTAATTTATAAAATATCTATATAAAACTTATATTAAATAATAAATATGTATTTAATATAATAGAATTTTCTTGCTCGAGTAAGAAATTTAGGGCAACTCACAGAAAGGAATGTATAGTTTATTTTATTATTATTTTATTTTGTCTTGTATTGGGGCCACATCTGATGATGCTCAGGGGTTACTCCTGGCTATGTGCTCAGAAATCACTCCTAACTGGGGGACCGTATGAGACTCCAGGGATCGAGCCAAGGTCGGTCCTGGATCAGAGTCATGAAAGTCAAAATGCCCTACAGCTGCACTATTGCTCCGGCCCCAGGAACGTGTATTTTAATATCAAATTTATATTCAGTGACTGCTGGCCTCTTCTTAGTCACTTTCTAAAAGGAAGGAAAAAACCATTACTATAGAAATCATCTCTTGAATATGTGACTAGTCTAACAATAAATATTCATTTCTGAAATAAAATTAATTTTTAAAAGATTATGAAAAAATAAGACCCAACAGATGGGCGGGATTGACTAGCAGCTGAGATTTTTGACCTTTCACTCAGCCACCCCACAATCAATTCCCCATGCTTTAAATAGTTCACTGACCCCTCACAATAATATTAAAACATATATAATTATAATATAATCATATAAAATTAAAATGCATATAAATATTATATAATCATATTATATAATATCACATATTATGCATGATATATGTGATATTATATATAATATCAATGTCTAGAAGAGAATGCAAGGATTACTGACTCAATCTTCTGCATCATGTCCCTAGCCATCACCGTATTTTTCCCTACACACCACCAGAGGTGGCCCAATCCCTCTTTCCCCAAGTAAAGAAAATGACCCCCCACCACCACTACTACATCATTATAGATAACAGTTTGTGCGTATGTGTGGCCTTACTATTCATTAAAAACCAAATAATTCATTTGGCTCCATTCTGCATGATTAAGTGGTCCCTATTGTACACTTATGTGTACTTTCGGATCAGAAATATGATGAGCTTCTTTGTAAGCTTAACTACAACATGAAAGACACATTCTCCAAACAGGCGTTGATGCTCTCAAGCAGTTAAGCAGGGAACAGGTTTTCAATAAATACCATCTCGTACCAGTCCTCCTCATTAATGATTTTCATGACTTTTTGAAAGTGTGTCAATTCTTTCATGGTACTCAATTACATTTCAGCAACGAAAAGCACAATGCACGAAAATCTAGCAAAAAGCAAACTTGATTATCCTTGTCTTCTACATCTCACTAAGACACTTTACATTATAAAACTCTAATGGCTCCTGCCTTTTACGTCAACAAGTAACATTATATAAGATATGGAGCAATTGTGGGCACATGACATGCAGTAGCTATGTCTTGAAAAATACACACGAAAGGAGTAAAATGATAGTAAATAAAATAAGATTACTCTCTCAACTTAATCTTATTTTATCTCAATACGAAATAAAAATGGGATTCTTGAAAAAATATCTTTACTCCCTCTGAATAGAACAAAGTTTTGAGGTAGTGGCTTATCCTTATGTTATAGGGTAGTGAGTTAGTCTTTAGCCAGCATTAGTCCATCCAGAAATCTTCAATGGCCAAAATCAACAGAATTCATTACTTGTCCTTTAATATGAGACTAAGAAATCTCCATTATAAAACTATCAAGCTCTATGTGTCCATTATTATGCATGGTTCTTACCTGTTGCACTTACTGTTTATCTACACTCTTTGGGTGCAAGGTTGTGCCTATTATTGAATTTAACTTTACAGAAATGCTACTAGTCTGTAATAAATATCAATAATAATCAGAAAAACCTCATTTTAGATTGAAAGCAAAAACATGAACTAATATGAGTTTATTAAGATACACTAAAACTAGATTAACAGAATTACATTCCAATGCATATTGTAACTAAAGTTAGCATGTCTTTTAAATTTCCCTTCATGCTATAGGTAAGTAAAGCATTTTATGGGTTATTAATTTTCTAATTCAAAAGCCACTAATTTCATAAAATAACAAGAGACTCTGAACAAGATAATTGTTAGATATATTTATAGTTTTCTTCTGCATAATTTTGAATCCATTCTATTTAGTTGTAAATATATTGAGAGACACTCGCATTAAGATATCCCGTATGACACAGATCTGAATGGTTAGTCTTCAAAATAAAGTCACATATGCATGACAATGAGATCTGAGTTAATAAATGACAGCCAAATTAGTAGAGTTCAAATACAACATGAAACCAGTGTATGAATGAAAATCACCACACATTTAAATGTTCATTGAATGAATCATATTACTAGATGTGAAAGCTTGTGGTAAATATAATAAATATGATAAATAAGCTACTGTGAAGCCTTGTAAATTCTTTAAAACTAAACTAAAATATTTAGACTACAAAAGACTTAGGAAAGGGGGCCCGGGAGATAGCATGGAGGTAAGGCGTTTGCCTTTCATGCAAGAGGTCATCGGTTCGAATCCCGGTGCCCCATATGGTCCCCCGTGCCTGCCAGGAGCAATTTCTGAGCATGGAGCCAGGAGTGACCTCTGAGCACTGCCGGGTGTGACCCAAAAAAAAAACAGAAAAAAAAAAAAAAAAGACTTAGGAAAGGCAATAAAATACTGACTTTGAAACGGGTTCTTAAGTAGAGGGCAATATTTTAGTAACAGAAATTATCTTTTCTAGGAAATATATACTTTGTTCTGTCCAAAGTTAACTTTTATTTTTTCTAGTCAAGTCATGTGTTTCAATTTCATATAATCTGAGTATTATTAAAATATATGTTTTTTAATCTTTACCCAATTTCCAATTTCTTCAGTTTCTATATTGGATTCACATTTTCCTTACTTTGATGGTCTGTTTGAAATTGTTTCCTTAGTTCCTACTCTCAGCTGAATAATTCAGATATACTTTACATTGACTATATGTATATATTATTTTATGATACTGACTATCATTTTAATAGCTGAGTAAAATCTTTTCTGTTAATTTTCTCATCTAGGTCATACCAAGGTTAGTCTATTTGAAAGGCTATTTTTTTCTTGAAAGCAAAATTACAGTTATATGCACCAATCTTTTTTGTTGCTTAAAAATATAGTAATTGTTATTCAATGAAGACACTAAGTTCTGTTTTTATAATGATAATTTTGCTTTGCAATTTGTGGATTGAACCAATTCATTTTCTGGTGTGAACTCATATTTTAGTTCTGTTTGGCTATCCCAAACTTGGGTGCACATGATCATTTTTTGCTTACATAGTTAGAATCCTGACCAGACTAAAATAGAATTTTAGATTCCTTATTTTTTTTTGGAGGGGGGGTCACACCCTGCAATGCTCAGGTATTACTCCTGGCTCCATGCTCAGAAATTGCTCCTGGCAGGCATGTGGGACCATAAGGGGCACCGGGATTCGAACCGATGACCTTTTGCATGAAAGGCAAACTTCTTACCTCCATGCTATCACCCGGGCCCCTAGATTCCTTATTTTTTACTAAATTTTTTCAGAATTGTCCCATAAACTTTATATTTCTAAGTTGTTTACCTGAGTTTTTCATCTCGATCTTCAAGCTGTAAAGTCTTCCAGGAGGCTTTTATCTAACATGGCACAGCTATCTTTCTTTATTTTCTTTATTTCTTTCCACTTTTCCTGAGGATATTTCCTGTGTGAAAAGATGTTTCTTGTATTCTTGCCAGATTGAACATTTTATCTGAGACAATAGTAGATTCAATCAGGTTGAGCTTCAATACAATCATGGATGTTCTATATTAATCCACTAAGTACTCATTTAATTCTCTCCCTAATTTTATTTTCCATCCAAGCAGCAGTGGAGAAATTCTCACTTATTCATTTGTTAGTACTTATTATTATTTACTTATTGTTAACACATTATTTACAATAAAAGTAAGTTAGCATAAAATAAGTGTGCTTTCATGAACATTCTACGTTAGGACTCTTCTGTAGAATATTCAAGGATGAGGATAGGGTCAGAGAAAAAATATTTTCATTAATGATAATTATTCTCACTCAAAATTGCAGCCATAGTAATTTAAAATTTTAATTTTCCATTAACAGTCAGTGCTGATTCTACTTTTTAATATCCTATTACTAGAAATGAAAGTGGAAGAGAATATTAAACTATATGCTGGGTATATCCTAATAGGAAATATGATACAATATTCAATTCATTTATGTCTCATTCTAAAAATGTTTCAATGTCAGGCAGTAGGATTGTCATCTCTAATAGTTTTATATTTTCTGTTCTAAGAATTTTTTGTATCATGCTGGATAATATTTTTACATACAAATTATCATAGATTAAAATGATTAATTCTTTGCTAACTTGTTCTTATTATTGAAATAGCAACTGAATAACAGGGTTTTACCTACCTGACCTATAGAAAATTTCTTTGGTACTAATGATTTTTTCCTCTTTGAAGTTTTACTGGATTTGGAATATGTTCATTTTGCATAACTGTGGTCAGAGAAAGTCAAAGGAGGTAACTTGCATGCTAGCTCTTCCTACAGCAAGAAGAAATTCACTGTTTAATTTAAGTCATATGAACTATAATAATTGGGACTGCAGGGAATCAAGATAATTTGTTCAACCTTCCTACCTGTGAAATAAAAATGGCTGAATTGTGAAAGATAATTCAGAAGAATAATGGTCTAGTTTATGATGTTTAATATGAGATCTCAGAATGACAGGCCAGAAAAACATACCTGTTGGAAAGAAAGCCAAGTTTGTACACACATGTACTAGAGAATATCACATATACACATAAATATGGACAAACTTACACACATGCTATTCCATATAAACCAGTTGAATTCTTTGCACTTGTGATACATTTTATAGTTCTTTGGATTTTAGTGTTTTCTTATTTTTTTGGAAATATACAAAGATTTCTAATTAAAAAAAGGATTATTTCTTAATATTATAGGAATTTAGGAACAAACATCATCATTATAGGAGTTGATATTTTAAAATAAATAACACCTACAGATTATTCAGACAGGGAAGAACATCAATCAGAAATAAAATGCAACAATAAAGAGTAAGCCCAACGGGGAATGCTAACAAAAGTGTAAAACTTAATAAAGCTTCATTAGTTCTGCCTTATGGGAGTTGGCAATCGATGAAACAGGATAAAGGAAACAGAACAAACTGCTAACCTAGTCATTCAGAGAGAGAATTCTATTTTATTGGGTTGGCTGCAGAGCAT
The DNA here is from genome assembly GCA_004027635.1 of Crocidura indochinensis. Classification (NCBI taxonomy): domain Eukaryota; kingdom Metazoa; phylum Chordata; class Mammalia; order Eulipotyphla; family Soricidae; genus Crocidura; species Crocidura indochinensis. The sequence continues at coordinate 4,067 of PVKC010047586.1, read as the reverse complement.
TTTAATTGACATGAATAATTCTAAAGGTATATAATAATTTAAAGAGATTAAGTCCCTAAATTAGAATACATATACATATATATATATTTGTTTGTGTGATTTTTTTTGTTTTTCTTTTGGGGGGCATACCCAGTGGCACCCAGGGGTTACTTCTGGCTATGACCTCCTGGCTCGGGGGGGACCATATGGGATGCCAGAAATCGAAGCCAAGCTCATACTGAGTTAGCCGAATGCAAGGCAAACACCTTACCACTGTCCTACCACTCTGTCTCCTGTTTTTTGTGTTTTCGTTTCATATAGTTTGGAGGCCACACCTGTCAAAGTTCAGGGCTTACTATTGGTTGTGTGTTCATAGATTACTACTGGTGGTAACCAGGAAGTCATACTCAGTGTTTTGGATGGAACCAATGCAAGAATGCTGTCTATAATGTAGTTCATTTTCATGCATACATTTAGTATACGGAAAAAATACTGTATCTAGACACTGCTGAGTATTAGTAGATCCATGCTTCATTAAAGAGAAACTTGCATTTGTTCTAAATGCATGAACAGGATAATATACAGTATGGTACTCTTTATATGCTTATGGCAGAGGACAGTGAACAGAGAAGAAAATATAAAATCATCTTTGTTTTATTTATTAATAATGGCAAATTTCCAGTACTAGACAGTTAAGCAAACAGTTTCTAAAGGTTTAAAATCTCTTCTGGTTTCATTGAGCTCATTATAAAATAATATTTACAAGAGTTATGCCAAAAAAGTCATTACAGCATTTTATATGGTAATTAACATATTATTTATATATAATGGCACATGTCTCCCCAAAATATTTTTATTGAAACAAACAGCATACAATTGCAAATATAGGTATAATCAATTTTGATTGTAGAAAATATCACATTTTGAAAAAGTAAACTTTTAAAGCTATGATATTGTTAAAAGTAGGATTGCTAATTTTCCTGATCTATTGTACACCTTGGCTTATTTGACCAGCATGGGTTTGATGACAAATTAATATTGTACTTACAAAATCATTTTCCTTATAGTTTTATTTATTTTACTTTCTTTTTTGCTTCAAAAAGTTCCCAACAGGAAACTAATTCTGCTTGTTCTTTTAAAAATACTGTATTGCTTGAGTTTGACAAACTGTGTAATGAAGGGTTTAGTCCCTTGTAATGAATGTCACGATCCTAACAATAAGATCCAACAAACAATTTGAAGTGATGCAGTGAACATTGACTCTGTTGTAGAGCACACACAGAGTCTGACTGGTCTAAATAATTACTGGAGTTTGGTGGAGATATACTTTGTACAGCCCACTATGATGGCACCTGCTGAGACGTGCATTATTTGGAAAAATAATAGGTTCTTCCAAAGGAATGAATGCTTTATAGTACAGTAATTGAATGCAAGCATCAATACACTTTCTTTCTTTGTGTTCTTGAGAATCTTTTTATTTTAGGGTTTTGTTTTGGCAGCCATGTTATATATTATGGAGTGCCCGTTAGTCTCAGGATTGTTATTTGCTGAGTTCCTTCAAAAAGACATTTTCGTAGCTATTCTGAGAGATGCAAAGGATAAAATATATGTAGTCTCTAGCATACTATTATGTATTTGTTACTTATTTTATATTATTCTATGTGATTATCTATAGGTTGTATAATATAATTTTAAGTGCTACATATGCAAACACAAATCAAAGGCATGCTTATTCGATACTTTAATATTTTCAGAGTTGGTGGTGGTTTTAAAAAATATATGTACATTATCTAACTCTGGCTTTTTCTTTGCTGACCTTCCCATCTAAATTGAATGTGGTTTCATTCTAAACCAGAATGTAGAATAAATAAAGAGCAATGATACCACATTTAGTTTGCTTGAAAGAAACTATTTTTTCCTCTATTGTATTGAAGGACTAAGAAGGCCACAGCGAAATCATTTCCATTGCTTCTTTTATTTCAAGTAAGAGGTTTGAGAGACGGAAACTTCATGATAGGACCCAAGGCACAGTTCCTGCTGGGTTATTATTGGACATCTGAATGAATTAGACCACTGGAACTTGCCAGAAATAGCTTTATACTTGGTTTTGAAGAAAAAGGTGTCTTTCTGTGGTTCCCAAAGTGTGACTCATTTTTAATTACACTGCCTGATGTGAAACAAGAGGACACAAAGCTGGCATGATTTACTATTCAGATGGTGAGTACTAGGTCAGGTCTAGGTCTTTTAGAAAGTTTTAGGATAAAGCCTCAAAATGCAATGGATCCCTGGACATTGAGTCTGTACAGAAAGAGGCCATTTGGGTCCATCAAAGAAGTGCCAAGGGATGCAGGGAAATTCTGATTTATTGAATTTATTTTTATGTCAAACACTTCACTATATTTTTTATTAGCTCTTGTCCTTTCTGAAGTCCAAACTTTAAGGCTATGTAGCATTCTTCTTTATTGTTCCTACTTTCTCAAGGGAAATGCATTTAGTTGCCTAATAGAAAATGGCAAGTGGCAAGAGGCATTTTTCCCTTATTTGTTGGGTATAACAAATCTCCTCAGAATATTTTCATGATTTATACAAAAGCAATAGAATAAAAGTTATCAGGCGGTAATCTCCTTTAATGTCAGTCACGATTAGTATATCAATATAGCTGGTCATCTATGTAATCACAGTTCAGGGCAGGTCTGTGGTTTCATTAGTTAGCATATATTTATTCCCATACTTTCCAAGAAAAGGGAAATCCCTGCTAAATGCAAACAAAAACACTTTACCTTTACAGCTACTTAGAATAATTACTCTTCAGCAAGTAAATTGTTTTTTAACCTCACAAAAATTTCTAAGCAAGTAAATAGAGAGATTAAACAGGGCATTGATTTTCCTTGGAAATGACTTTTTCCTTGATTGTTTATTTGGGTCATCTGCTGCAGTGATCAGAGTTTACTATGGCTCTGTACACAGGAATAACTTCTGGTGTGTGTGTGTGTGTGTGTGTGCCAAAGTGTGAGGGAAGTTTGGAAACTAACTCTGCAGACAGCAAATGACCTATATGCTGTACTATCACTGGCACCTCAGAGAGCATTATATTTAAGATTTTGTAACAATAAAAGTGGAAATAAATTGTATTTGGGTGTCCTTGAATAAAATTTTAAGTTAAAATATATTTCAAAAATTGGGCCCGGGAGATAGCATGGAGGTAAGACATTTGCTTGCCTTTCATGCAAAAGGTCATCGGTTCAAATCCCGGTGCCCCATATGGTCCCCCATGCCTGCCAGGAGCAATTTCTGAGCATGGAGCCAGGAGTAACCCCTGAGCACTGCCGGGTGTGACCCAAAAACCAAAAAAAAAAATATATATATATATATGTATATATTTCAAAAATTAATTATAAACATTTTGAAATTTAAGTTGTTCAAATTATAAAAATTATATAGACACAAATTTATAGAAATAAATGACATCATTCCTTATATATTTAAATATATATGATATTATACATAAGAATCAATATTAATATTTAAGGGGTACGATTGTTACCATAGTAGGTAGAGTGTTTGCCTTGCATAAGTACAACCTGAGTTCTATCCTCAACATCCCAAATGATGATCTGAACCTACCAAAGTAATTTTGTTGTTGTTGTTGCTTTTTGGGCCACACCCTGTGATGCTCAGGGATTACTCCTGGCTATACTCTCAGAAATCGCTTTCAGTTTGAGGGACCATATGGGATGGCAAAGGAACAAACCAAGGTCTGTCCTAGGTCAGCCACATGCAAGACAAAAACCCCACTGCTGTGATACCTCTCCTGCCCAACCAGAAGTGATTTTTGACGGAAGAGCCAGGAATAATCTCTGAGAACAACTGAACTCACAATATAATAAACTTAGAAAGCTATAGTACAAACAATCTAAATGTCAGCAATGACCCAACTTTACCCTGATTTTGAAAGGAAAGATTTTAAAGTAATTCTCTTGCTGGTTTGCATGTTAATATTTATTTTCTACACAGAAAAAGTGTCCATATTGTATACTAAGTAATTCAAAGTAAAAGAAACATTTTTGATTTGCATATATTTTAAAGCA
>PVKC010047585.1:0-11125 GCA_004027635.1 Crocidura indochinensis | reverse complement strand
GGTGTGTGTGTGTGTGTGTGTGTGTGTGTGTGTGTGTGTGTGTGTGTGTGTGTGTGTGATTACGTGTCACTGTATCTAAATGTCATATCTGGGAGAGCTTATCTCCCTTTAGACATTTACAATAGCCTCTGCCTTGGGACTGCCAAGAGATTACACAGCTCTAAAAAAATCTTTAATGGTTCAATATTAATAGCATGCAATGACTCCCTTTCCCTTTAAAACATGTGGGCAAATGTGCTTGCAGGGTGTTGTCATGCTTTGGGCATAGACAAAGCGTTCCAATTACTAGTGTCTGCCTGTCAGATTTAAGGATCTCGCCCCTTAGTCTTGAAAGAGGAAGATGAAACAGAGGGACTCTTTGAAAAACACAGCTGGAACTCTGGGTTATGCTCATCCATTGACTATTGAACCATCTCTTCAGTATCGATACATGAGCTAGTTGGGGTCAGAGAGCAGGTAAACACAGCCACGGTACCTTGCAGATAACTATCTTCTTTTCCAGCGATACCCATAAAATTTGACTCTGGGTCAAGCACCTCTGTCTCCCACTTTGCATCAACCCAAGGAAAGCTGCAAATGTGCAGAACATCAGAGCATCTCATTGCAGGCAGGTAGTGGGGGGAGGTGATTCTGCTGGTCACCTAGCAACGTGTGAAGAACAGCATCCTTACGGTGTTTCGATTGCCAAATAATGAAAGGATGGTCACAATATTTTGTGTTTAAACAGCGCAGTCTCTAAGGTCTATAAAATATGTTGTTAATAGAGGTGAGGGATCCCAAAACGCCACTCTCTAGGGAAGGCTAGCTCTATTCTACTGCTGGCTGACTTGGGGTCCATGGCTCACGAGTGGCAAAATTGGCCAGAAAGCATAACAGAAAGAACTTCCAGCCAATAGAGAAAAGCAGAGGAACTGAATATCAGCTCATTTTTTTCTCATTAAAATTTACAACTTCTAGGGAGCAGAGACTATAGTCTTAATATATTTAGAAAGCTCCAGCTTTACTGATTGCTAAATTATAGATGAAATCAATAGTCAGTGTCTATGTGATAGCCTCACTACTGGATTGGCTATAGGAAAAGTAAGACATTTTTCCAAAGTAGTGATTATTCTGCTTCCCAAAATATAAGTTATCTCTGACAGAAGACAAATGCGGTTTGTTTATTCATTCTTGTGTGTGTGTGTGTGTGTGTGTGTGTGTGTGTGTGTGTGTGGTTTAAAGCAGCACCTCAAGAGTAAGTGAACTCCAATCAAAATGATGAGGGGTTGGAAAGATAGGATGGGTGGTCTATCTGAATTCATTACTCAGTACCCCATATGATCCCTTGAGCTCTGCCAAGAGTGATCTCCAAGTGCATAGCCAGGAGAAAACCCTTAGTACTGCCAGATATGACCCCAAAACCAAAACAAACAAAAATAAATAAAATGAGAAGGAAATAGAAAACAAAATTAAAATGAAAACACAAAATAATCTCTGAAAACAGAGGGCATGTCTTTTTTTTTTTCCACACTTGAGATTTGAGCCCATGAGTACTCACACTCATGTGCTATGCATGTGATTATTAAAGACTACTGTGAGGGTTTTTGCAGGCGTGGAGATGGCTCATTGCTGATGTGGTCCTTAAATGCATTCCCAAGCAAAAGGAATCAATTCATGAAATTTGAGTACTTCAACGAGGCTTTTCTGAGTGCAGGGCTTGCATTTTGGGATGCGCTGGGTACTTAAAATCACATCACACATTATTACTGTGTACAGTACAAAATCCAATATATAAATATACCCCAAATGCCCAAACACTGGATGAATAAGTCAAGAAGTTGTGGTATATATACATATTGGAATTCTATGCTGCTATAAGAATGAAAGAAATCATGAAATTTGGCTCTATGTAGATGGAATCTAGAGGGTATTATGCTATGTGAAGTCAGTCAGAAGAAAAGGGAGAGATATATAATGATCTCTTTTATATAAAACTTAAAGACATACAGTAAGGCAGCATCAAATGGCAAAAGTCAATAGAATTGGAGAATTGATCCATACAACTGTTTATTATGGTGGTGGTGGTATGATTTGAATCGATGGGGACTTTGGGACCTTGGTGAAGGGAAGGGGCACATAGGTAGTGGGTGTGGTGTGTTTGCCTGTAGAATTCTTGCCCAACTGTCTGCTGAATCAATGAGTATATATTTTTTGGGGGGTGGGCACACCTGGTGATGCTCAGGGGTTATTCCTGGCTATGCGCTCAGAAATCGTTCCTGGCTTGGGGGACCATATGGGCCCTGGAGGATCAAACAGAGGTATGTCCTAGGTTAGTGCATGCAAGACAAACACCCTATCACTTGCACCACCGCTCTGGCTTCATGAATGAGTATATTAAAAGGTAATAGCAACCATGCCAATTTACTCTGTTTTAACATTGATTACCTCTAGTTTGGTACTGTCTTTTGAATCTGGGAATTTTTTTTGGTGTGGGGCACACCTGACACTGCTGAGGGCTTACTCTGGCTCTAACTAAGCTCTGGGATCACTCCTGCTGGCAGGTTTAGGGGACTGTACTGGAGATCAAATCCTGTCAGCTGCTTGTAAGGTAAAACACCCTGCCCACTGTACTCTCACTCTGGAGTCTAAATCTGGGTGGCTTATGATCGAAATAAAAGCAATATATATATGTATATATATATCAAGTATAATTCTGTGCCAAGCTTTAGATAAGGCAATTTCCCAATTGTGATCTAATCTCATTTAATTTGGTGCTCAGAGAGGAACTCTTGCTACTTCTTATTTTTCCTTTGATGCTCAGTTTATTAATTTTTGCCTCCTAAGCATTTATTTAATTAGTTTAGCTTAATATTATACTAAATAGTCACACAAGTGGTAACCCAAATAAAGAGACTAAATTATAAGTTTATGAGGATATTTCCCTTTGTAAACTAAAAAATTTCATTCATGAAACTCTTTCAAATAGCTAATTTTACAAGGCCAATGTATCAGTCTCCTAAATGTGCTTAACACCTCAAAAAAGGAGATAAAACAGATATGTAAGCACAGATAAAACACAGTCACAGTGTTGACTTTATTTTTACACTTTTATCATGGATTTCAGTTCATATCCATATCCAAATCTTTGTTCTCACTCTTGTTCTTATCTTCTTATCCCTTTTCAGGGGAGTCACAATTGTATCCATTCTGCTTAGGCAGCTAGTTCTGGGACTAAGTAGAGGGCCCTTAACTTGGACATGGAAACTATTTTTTAAGGTGATTGAAACTATTCTTTTTTATTGATCTCTTTTATTTTTATTTTTAATTATTTATTTGAATAATTAGTTATTTAACTAGTTATTCTTGGTAGTGATTTAAACTATTCTCATAATTTTAGAAGGTTTTTGTATTTGTTGTCTTTCTCTCTGAACAATTTTGTATATAAATATGCATTTATATAATAGTTATATTGCAGGTTCTAACATACTCTCAGAAATATTTTTTATTACTTCTATCTCATAATTATGGGTGAATGCATATAGATGATCAGAAATTCTCTTTGATGAATTTTGGAGTCATTGATCTGACAAGCAGTCCGAGTGTGTCTACCAAGAAAATGAGGCACGCATCCTACCATGGCTGGCATGTGATGTTGTAGTCTTTCCTCAAAACATGTCCTTAGACAAAGGAATAGTATCGCATTGTTGACATAACTTATCATAATACATTTATTTCAGGATGACAAAAGCAAAGTTATTAAGAAATAGAAAGAGAACAGAGAAAAAAATTGGAAGAAGGGGAAAGAGTTCATTAGCAGTTATATTTGTGAAACATGTTGTCACTTATAAAGTCATTAATGCAATAGCATAAGGTTTAGTTTGCTCACATTTTTTTCTCTCTAGAGATGGGAAGTACACTAAAAAAAGATGTGTGTGTGTGTGTGTGTGTGTGGCAATTGTTTGTGTAGGCACAGCAAAATAAGGAAGAAATTGGAAATAAACACCTTTGGCCTAAAAAACAGGGAGATCTTAACTCTGAAAATACTTTGGCATAGGACCAACTCAAGGCTCCAGGCATACTTGGTTGTCCAACCCCCTAGTTATTCTTGGTGGTGATTTGAACTATTCCTGTAATTTTAGAAGATTTTTGTATTTGTTGTCTTTCTCTCTGAACAACTTTGTATAGAATATGCATTTATATAATAGGTGTATTGCAGGTTCTAACATACTATCAGAAACATTTTTATTATTTCTATCTCATAATTATGGCTAAATGCGTATAGAAGATCAGAAATTCTCTTTGCTGAATTTTGGAATCATTGATCTGACAAGCAGTCCAAGTGTGTCTACTGAGAAAATGAGACACACATCCTACCATGACTGGCATATTGTAACCTTTCCTCAAAACATGTCCTTGAACAAAGGAGTGGTATTTACAGACAGAATAAGGAAGACACAATTACAGTAAAGAACAGCAAAGGTAAAATGGTAGATGGACAGATGAAAGTGTGGAGATAGCTGGTAAAATGTAGTGCCTTTCCAGGAGAGACTGAGGGACAGTCAACAAAGCATTGCTCAAACTGCATCACCAAATCTATCAAGAAGATATGATTTGAAAATTGAGGTTAACTATTCCAATATGAACTCATTTTGAATTTTCGAGAAGTCTCCATACTGACTTTCATAAGCAGAAACAAACAACAGCCACACCAATGGTGAATGAATTTTATTTTTTCATCATATCTTTGGTAGGACTTATTGATTCCAATTTTTAATATTTATTTTTGTTTTGTTTTGTTTTGGGGCTACACCTGGCAGCACTCAGGGGTTACTCCTAGCTCACTCAGAAATCAGTCCTGGAAGTAGAGGAAACAGATGGGATGCTGGGAATCGTACCTGGGAAGAGGAAAATAGTATTAGAATTAAATTAAACATCAGTCTCTTGGCCATATGCTATCTCACTGAGAAACACACAAACAACCTCCATGACTGGGACTTTTTGGGCCTCTTCAAGACAAGGTACACATAAGTAACCTCAATGCTATCAGTAAACAGCTATGACAAGCTGGTATAAGCCACCCTAAAACTCCTCGGGACATATGGTTATAAAGTGACAGTTAATACTTTTATCAGGACTCAATAACATGCTGGAATATATCTGATATGACCAAAATGCACAAAAGGATCTGAATTTACCTCTATGGTGCATCTGCTCCTATTAAATCTGGCTAGTAGACCATTTCTGCCCTTCACTTTTCCTTGCTTTGGATCCTAGATGAGGGGAACAAAGCCTAGAGACTGGAGGAGGAAAGAAACTCAGAAAGAGTTGAGTACACATCCTTTTAAAAGCACCTCTGATCTGGGGGACAGAAAAAAAAGGTTTAATTAGAAAGGAATTAAGTTTTGTGACAATTATACAGGACTAGAAATATTTTAATGATTGAACTCATGACTGGTTTCATGATGAGAAGTAGTTGATAGCATTAAAAAAATTAGTGATGACTGACCATCAAACCATGAGACTTGTTTTAAGCTTCATCTTACAGGCAAGGGAAACATTAGCTACTCAAAATGAACTGGAATGGGAGGAGAAAATGATCAAGCCATTTGTAAATTCTATCCCTCAAGACTGATTCTTTTAATAGATGACTTATATGAGAACATCAAAGTTAAAATGGAATATGTTAAAGAACACTGAAGAAAAATGAGAGAGTCTAAAAATGTAGATAGGTAAGTAAAACTCTTCTTTTCCCATCTTCTAACCTAACTAGAAACAAGCCATCTGCTTTCTTTGATAATGGGATATGCTTTTATGCATCATTTAGTCTTATGAAGAACAAGGGACTAATCAGGCATCTATTGCATGAGTTAAGGAGATGATTTGCAGAGTTCTGGAGTAGCAGGGACAGTTAGGAAACAGTAAGGTTGGCATGTGGAACCTGCTCTTCTGAGTCACTTAAGGCAGATGACCAGAAGCAGAATGACAGTTAATTTCTTGAAGTGTCTGCAGTGTGGCTGGGTTTGGGTGTATAGATTTTTGGTAGTTAGAGAAGGTTAGAGTTGATCTATCAGTCATCAGTCTTGTTCCTTCTAAAAATCATGACCAACTCTATAGTTGTCTTTCTGCTTCTGAGGTGAGATGTTTTCTAGATGAAAACAAGTTGTAGAGTTTTCCATATCTCAAGAGTGCTTTGCTGGAGAAGTCCATCCATCAAAAAGTTGGGTTAAGCTGTAGGAGAAACTATCTTGACTCCTAATTTGGAGAAGAATGAGGAAGGAAAGAACAGTAAAATGAAGTGCCTGTACTACGCAAGGTCTACAGGTGGAATCAATAGTTCTTTCAGATCTGTGATTATTGGAGGGAATAGGGAATAAGAGAGAAGAAATGACTTTAAGAACTCTACCTCAAGGTTGCATGAAATAAACTTTTGAAAGTAAAAAAGAAATGTACAAAACTGTATTATTTTCACAAAATCAATAAGTCCATGTATACAACACATGAAAGGAAAAGCAGATACAAATACTGAGTATGTCCAGGATTCTGATGTTTTCTTCTATACCCTTTCAGCCACAGCTCACAGGAGTATTCATCATCTGGACCTATGACCCTATGGCTACACCTGGACCATAAAAACATCTCACGCTCCAGTTCCATTTAAGAATTAATATTACCAAGAAGCCTTAGGTTTTTTTTCTAATTTTTCTAATAAGAAAATTAAGACAAAGAATTGAGTGTCATAATCAAAATATTTTAATTCTTAGTGGATTTTATTTTACTTTAGTTTTTTTGCATTAATCTTAAATATTTTCATATGCTCCATAGCAAATTATCAAATTACTTATGTACATTATCATGTTGTATATCTTACTACTTTTATTTTAGAGATAGAGCTCACGTGAGACAAATTGTCAGGTCACTATCAAGGACAATGGCATAGAAATGTAAGACATTGATCAAAATATCACTATATGGAGAATAAGGATAAATAGAAAACACTTTGTACAATTAAAACATTAAAATTGAATTTATAACTTATGTAAAAACAGTAGAAATAATACTTTTTACTAAAACCTTACAACCACTATAAAGCTAGTCTCATAAAATAACTTTATAGCCTTGGGTCTGGAGCAATAGCACAGCTTTTTATGCAGCTCACCCAGGTTAATCCTTGAGTGCTGCTGGGTGTGGCCTAAAACCAAAAAAATTATAGCCTTAACTTTCTTTATTAGGAAAGAAAGATTGAAGGTAAGTACATTATGTATCTTTAAATATAGAAGAAAATCCAGTAAACCAAAATAAATCAAGAAGCATGGATATATGGGGCCCGGGAGATAGCATGGAGGTAAGGCGTTTGCCTTTCATGCAAAAGGTCATCGATTTGAATCCCGGTGCCCCATATGGTCCCCTGTGCCTGCCAGGAGCAATTTCTGAGCATGGAGCCAGGAGTAACCCCTGAGCACTGCCAGGTGTGACCCAAAAACCAAAAAAAAAAAAAAAAAAGAAGCATGGATATCAAATTTCATTGATTCCGAGGACCACTTTCTATTTTATTTTGACAATTCTGAAGTCAGAATGTGTCTCTAATTTCTATCGATGCTGTAGGAGTATGACCTTATTGTTGTTATTACATATGCACGTAAGAAGAGCTTGGTTCTGATTCCTGGTGACAGGATTGAAGCCCTTGGATATTGGGACATTGGTGATGGGAATGTTGCGCTAGTGATAGGGCGTTTTCTCTACATGACTGAAACCCAACCACAATCATATTTGTAATCAAGTTGTTTAAAAATATTAAACAAAAATTGATTTAGGCACCATTTAAGGATGAAATATGAGGACTGCTGAGGTTTGGAATGTTTTAAATGGCACTTGCAGAGTTAAGAGAATGGGCCTTGGAAAGAAATGGTGGAAGCAATAGTGATTAAAAAATATTTTTAGGCCACATCAGCAGTGCTCAGGGTTTACTGCATCTCTTAGCTCAGGGATTATCTCTGGTATGCTCAAAGGGCCATATGTTATGCCAAGGCTCTGAAAGATGAATGATATACCCACTGTGCATCTCTCTGGCCCCTGTAGTGACTCAGTTAAGAATTACCTTGTTGTTGATGTATGGCAATTAGACTTGGACACACTCCTTGGATACCCTCCTGTAATGACAGTTGAACCTGGACACGTCCCTTAGACATGCCCCTTTGTCATGCTGTGTATAAGGAATTATTTGGCCCTTTGCAGGGGGACCCAGGAGAGTGACCAGAACAACATCTGTGGTCCATGGGAGGCGGGTGACAGAGATAAAGCAATGGAGAAATGCTGCCTGCTTTAATTCTTTTCTCTTTCTTTCTTTCTTGAACTTGGCCACCTCTGACCGGTGAATCTCCATCTATCTCTCCCTGTCTCTCAGAAACCCCTGGGCAGTGTGGCAGGCCTCAGACTTTAGGAGGAATAAAAGGTATACTTGGTTTTTCTTTCTTTCTTCTCTCTTTCAGTCCCAGGCAGGAAGTTGCTACATGTTGGTATTCCTGGGTACAAGATTCCCCCAGCAGTCAGATCCCAAGAACCCCTGAAGTACCAGGCCCTGGCAGCCTTGGGCCTCTGCACCAAGTCATCAAAAAATATGCTATTGTGTGGGAAATAGGCACATGGACGAAAGAGTGATGAAAAGGACTAAATTCTCAATGATAATTTTGTAGATTCTGTACATCTACTGATTCAATAAGCAATTCTGTAGATCTAGAGATTTTGTAAGCAACTTTATATTTTTCTTATATGAACACAGAAGATAAATAAAACAAAAATTTGTGTCTAAATAATCTAAAAGCACTCTTCTAAAAAGTACAAAATAAGCATTCTAAGTGATAAGAAAGTTTATGTTTTAGATTATGTGAAAGTGTTTTCATAGTAGTATTCTAAATAATGATTAAATCTGGTAGTAGTAAAGCTAAAGTTAAAGAAATATAAAACTGAAAGAGTAGAGTTTATAAGGGAACTCAATGTTTAATGACCAACTTAACATTGTATATACAGACACTGATTTATAATGATGCACAACAGAAAAGTGTTAATGTTAATAAAATATTTTTTTTTTTTGGTTTTTTTTTTTTGGGCCACACCCAGTGACGCTCAGGGGTTACTCCTGGCTATGCGCTCAGAAGTCGCCCCTGGCTGGCCTGGGGGACCATATGGGGCACGGGGGATCGAACCGCGGTCCGTAGCGCGGTAAGGCAGGCACCTTACCTTCAGCGCCACCGCCCGGCCCCAAAATATTTTAATAAAACATTTAAAACAAGAAACTGGAGTTTTTCAAAGAACAATAGTAGGTAAAATTTTCATAAGCCTGATTGAGATAAACAAATGTGAAAATAAAAATATATGAGAGGAGTAAGGAAAAGAGAGAGATACTAAACATGCAGATGAAAACATTGAGAAAATATTACATGAGATTATAAAGTTTTTGTTGTTGTCAAGCCTTTCGAATATCAAGCCAGCATGTTACACTAAATTTAATTGTTTTAGAAGTATGCAGAAAACCAATATAGGTTAACATCATTTATGAATATAGAAATTTAAAATGAAATATATGAAGTATCAAATGAATGGTATGTAACAACTATAGGTTTGGATATCACAAAAAATATCTACACATTTTTTATTCAACAAGTTAAGATAAAAGCTATATAATCAGAAAATACAAATACAGGCATTTGATTTAAAAGATCAGCAATTATACTACAAAATTAAATAAATGAAAATAAAAGCTATTTGACTGTGATCAAGGTCATTTTTCTTGGAAAACAAAAATAGGATAACTGACAAGGTACTGAGATGATAAGGCAGGTCAATGAAATTCAGGAATAAAATGTCAATGATTATTTTATTATTGAACAGGTTGGGAAGTTCTGGTTTTATTGACTATGCTAAAACAAATGATCATAAAGCAATCTGTACAAGCCTTAGAAGAAAAAAGAGCTAAACTGAACATGCTAGATATAGAGCATATATCTAGAAAAACCAAGAAAATAAACATTTCCAGAACAAATAAGAGAATTTGGTAATGCTTGAAACAAGCTTGTCTTTATTCTAGAATAACCACCTAGCTATGGAATTGGGAAAGACTCTTATTTCTAACAGTAATAAAACATTTTAAGATATGAATAGGAAAGATTAGCACCTTTATGAAGTGAATGAAAAAAATGAGGTGGAAGGAGGCAGACCGACATTGAAATAAGTAGCAAAGCTTACATTCTGGGTAGAATAGCTCATATCATAGGAAATCAATTATGTCAAGATTAATATATCAATGTGATTCCAATTAGAATTCCAATGAGGACCATTGAGCAAGAATTTTATTATGATGATCTGAAAATCTCATATGGAGGAAAATGGCCATGAAGAACAAAGAAAGTGTGAAAACAAAACCCTTTCGGGCTGGAGAGATAGCATGGAGGTAAGGCATTTGCCTTGCATGTAGAAGGTCGGTGGTTCGAATCCCAGCATCCCATATGATCCCCCAAGCCTGCCGGGAGTGATTTCTGAGCATAGAGCCAGGAGCAACCCCTGAGTGCTGCCGGGTGTGACCCAAAACAACAACAACAAAAAACCAAAAAACTCCAAAAAACCCCAAAACCCTCATGGGTAGGGAACTTCTTTTTTTCTAGAGATTCAATTACAAACCAGCCTCCATTAATCACACAGATATTCACAACTGACAGAGGGAGAACACAGATGTATGATTTAGAAGTAGGTACTATTTTGAATGAGACTTTAAAATATGAAAATGTGGTATTTGATTTTTGGAAGAACAGTGATTTATTGAGTAAATATTGGGAGCACAACAGGTTACACATCTGGAAGAAAATTAAAGAGGATACATATCCAGTGCCACTTCTAAAAAAAACCCCAAATGGATGGAAGGAATGAGACACACAAGTTATCTTTAAGTTGAATGAGCTTCATGCTCTGAATTCCACTGTTGGCTCATCATCTCATCACTATGTCCCAAATCTCCTCATTAAGAAGTGGCAGGTAGGACAGTAGTCTTGGATTTATCTAACCTACTGGCCACTTGGAAGATTGATAATGAAGGTGTGTGTGTGTGTGTGTGTGTGTGTGTGTGTGTGTGTTAGAGAGAGAGAGAGGGAGAGAGAGA
>PVKC010047584.1:0-11038 GCA_004027635.1 Crocidura indochinensis | reverse complement strand
TATATAAGTGATATATATCACTTTTTACTTTAAACAAAGTTGTCATACATTTGTAAACAGTTGTAAACAGTGATTTAAGTTATGAAATGCTGATGTATGCTAGACAGAATTTTTTCTCAACATCTCCATAATTTTAAAGTGAAAAGTAGAATCTGGGAGTCGAAGTGATAGCACAGCCATAGGGTATTTGCCTTGCATGTGACTGACCCAGGACAGATGTGGGTTTAATCCTTGGTGTCCCATATGGTCCCGAGCCAGGAGTAATTTCTATATGCAGAATCAGGAGTAATATTACCCTGAGCATAGTTGGGTGTGGCCCAAAACACCAAAAAATAAAAAGAAAAAGGTAGAATCTATCATGACTGTATATACGGCAGTAAAAGAAAATTCAAAAATTCGAAACACTATTTTCAAACTGGTTAAAAATAATACAATAGAAAATCTATAAGAAGAACTGAACTGCTGTTTTCAATTTCTAAGTGTAATTCATTTGTAATGACAGCATTCTGAAGGCGGTTAGCTCCTTATTAGTTGAATAAGTATCAAATAGAAACATAACACCTGGTTTCTGTTAACTATATAAATAGAATGACAAGATAGAATCTAGGAAATTACATTTGCCTTTGATCTTGCCTCTCAACTATGTCTCCGCATATTCCCCACCCCCTCTCCCATTGATTGCAAAAGCTTGATCAAAAGGACTATTAAACTGGTTCCTAGACTAGAGTTCCCACCTTCCTTTCAGGGCCTGAACTTCTGGATTCCAGCTGCAGCTCACTCCTCATGGCCTCTTCCCAGGGCCAGCACACATAGCTGCACCCCCACATTGCTTGTGCTTCTGTAGCCTGGTCTACCAAGAGCCTTGCTGTTTATCTGCAAAGCCACCATCAATTGCCAAGCCCTACCCACTTCAGCTTGAGGAGTGGAGGGAGCGATGTACAGCACTCATTGTCATATTTTAAGCTTTTCCTGTATTCTGGGAAAATCTACATGGGAATATGCAAAAACCACCTTTTAGATGGCTGATTTGTACCCTTTCTCTGGACAGAATTTACTTTCATGTTATCTTCTAGGGAAGTTTCTCTCTGTGTCAATGAAGTAAAATAAATGGAAGAATTTCAATTAAGTCATTTCTCATATTTACAGGTCAGAATGGATATGCATTAAGCTGTGCCATTAATGGCATTTAAGCTTATTTGAAAGCTTATTTACTACGGCTTTCATAAAGTGTGGTTTTCCAGCGCAGGCAAACCACCTGTCTAACTGGTGATAGCAAAATTCCTCCCACATGCGCACCATTGAGTTTCTTTGGCTGCCAGTGTGATTGCTTAATTCTAGAGGGAATAAACGATCCCATCCTGAAGATGAATGCTATTTCAGACAGTGAAATACAGTATTCAAAGGCTTGTGCAGGAAGTTTGGTCTAACTGGTATGTGTTTCTCTCTATTCTTATCACCCCATTCACAGCCAATCTGCCCGAACTTGAATCACACACACATGCAGCACTGCTGTCCCTGATTCAAAAGAGAAATTCAAGCTGAGCCAAGACACACTGGCCTCATAAAAGCTGCACCAAAGAAAAATAAACGGTTGATACATACATCAGAGGAACGTCTGCAAGGCATTTCAGAAATCACTGCAAGAGGCCTTTTAAGGAAAACTTTGAACGGGATTTATCTTCATGAAGTAATTATCTTTGAGCCCTCTTTAAGTCTTGGTTGAGATTCCAGAGTCTGTTAGTCTATTCATTATCCATATCATCCACCCATATAACCTAATATCAGAATGACAGCACTGCTGATTAGGACAGTTTGGAAACTCAATTAGGGTACCACTAAAAGTTCATTTGGGTCACTGGATGCAAACTAGGATTGGCAAACAGAATCAGGGCATCAGAAGTAAAACTCACTTATTTGATAGCTCACCTTATAAACTGCTGAGGTGGGTGGCCATGTTTTTAGACACTTCTAATTCTTACCCACCTCTCTTAACCAGAAATCTATTGTGCATTCTCTAAAATTGCCCAAAGCAGAGAGACTGAATATCTAAATGGCCTAACACATTGGTGTCAAGAAATTAAAAAGTAGGTCCCCTTGAATCTAATCATTTTAAATACATTTTCCTCTCCCCTTTAAAAAAGTATATGTCACATACATCAAAGAAAACTTTGAAGTGGGTATAAGATCTTAAAAGATATATGTGAGTCAAATAGTGTGCAGTCTTCCCCTTAGCATTTTTTTTCAATTGTGTGGGCTGAATATATATATATATATTTTTTTTTCTTTTGAGTATATGTTTTTGACCACATTTCAAAGGAACGTGTCTATGTGTCTGGGGTGGCTTTGCTGCTTTTCATAGCCCTGTCAGAAGCTTCATCCATTTTCGATCCCTTCCTGTTATCACTAGTAGCCAGTCTAGGCCAGAGAACTATAAATATAATGCAGAAAAATCAATTGTTGACACTTAAGCATGGGTGAAATCTTTGCTAAAATACTTTGTTATAATAAATGTGGAAGGTCACATATTGCATAAAAGGAAAAAGTAAATCTCTAACAAAAGAGTAGCTGAAATATGATGTTCTATTTTTAATTTAAATTATACATACATTCACTAGAAAGGTCCAATGCTTCATTAGCTATACCACTAGAAACAATATGCAAATGGCCAGGAAGCTTATAAAACACTGTTTCATTGCATATATATCCAGGGAAAGTCAAACTGAAACAAGCAGTCATCACAATCCTAATTGAATAAACAAATTCTGGGATATTGATAACACAAAGTAGTACTGAGTATGTGAAGCAATAAATAATACTATTTATTTTTAATTTTTAGGCAAATTGGTTTGCAATACTAATAGTGGTTGGGTTTTATGCATAAACATGTCAACATCATTCCATTCAGTGTTCTCCCAATTTCATCCTACCCCGTCTACTTCATGGTAAGCTTCCTTCTAAAGACCAATTTATAGTGCCTTTGGGTATTTTTGCTCCCTTACTATATTTCTTTATATCCCACAAATGAGAGACATCACTGTATTTGACCCTTCCCATCTGACTAACTTCATCCAGCATGATACTCTCCAGATCTATACACATAGGAGCAAATTGCATGACTTCATCTTTTCTTAAAGCCAAGTTGCATTCCATAGTTTCTTTTGCCAGTTATCTCTTGTTCAACAATTGGGATATTTCCAGATATTGGTTATTTTTAAATAGTGTTACAATTAACACAGAGGTGCATGTGCCTTTTCTGAATACCGTTTTTGGGCCCCTGGGGTAGATGCCGAGAGTGGAATTCCTAAATCGTATGGAAGCTCAATTCCTAATTTTTAGAGAAGTGTTTATATTATTTTCCAAAAAGATTGGACCAGTCAATATTCCCACCAACAGTGAATGAGGATCTCTTTTCCCCCACACCACACCAATACAAGTTGTTTTCGTTCTTTCTAATGTGTGCTAATCTTGCTATTATGAGAATGCATCTCACTGTTGTTTTTGAGTTGTATTTCCCTAATGATAAATGATGCAGTGTTGTGTGTGTGTTTGTGTTTTAATACCTTTACCACCTGCATATTTTATTTGAGGAACTTTCTGTTAATTGCTTCCTCTATTTTGAGGTAGGGTGTGCCACCCAGGTGGTGTTCGGGGGTTACTCCTGGCTCTGTGCTCAAAAATTGATTGCTCCTGGCAAACTTGAAGGACCAAATGGGATGCTAGGGATAAAATCCAGGTTGATCCTGGGTTGGACACATGCAAGGCAAATGCCCTAGTTGCTGTGCTATCACTTCAGCCCCTGGTTCCATCATTTTCTAAATGGGAATGTTCATTTCCTTCTTGGAGTTCTATCAGTGCTTTATATATTTTAGATACTAACCCTTCATCTGATGAGTAGGGAGAAATATTTTCTCTTTATAAGGTATCTTTTTATTCTATGCTTTATTTGCTGTAAAATCTTTCTAGCCCCTAGTCATCATTTCTTTTACAGTGCAAACTTAGTTTGATGTGATCCCTTTTGTTTACCATTATTTCCATTTGATTGGCCAATGGCACTGAATCATTAAAAACATTTCTAGATTCAATGTCATGGAGTGTTCATCCTATGCTTTCCAATATATGTATGGATTCAGATCTGATAACAAGGCCCTTAATGCACTTTGATTTACCTTTTCTGCATAACATTACTAAAGGCTCTCAGTTCTTTGCTATAATAAATTAACACTCAGCAGCACTCAGGGGTTACTCCTGGCTCTGAGCTCAGAAATCCCTCCTGGCAGGCTCAGGGGACCATATAGGATGCCGGGATTCAAGCCACCATCCTTCTACATGTAAGGAAAACGCCCTACCTCCATGCTATCTCTCTGGCCCCTCTTTTTCTAGTTTTTATACATGTGCTCCACCAATATTCTGAACACTATTTGTAGAAGAGGCTTTCCTTATTCTACTTTATACCTTTTCTTTTTTTATCAAAGTATACCTTAGGATCTGTCTTTATACTCTCACTGAATTCTGCTCATTGGTCCAAGAGTCTGGCCTTATTCTGGCATTATAGCAATTTTATTACTACAGGTTTATACAATATGCATACAGAGTCAACTTTGTTCCTCTTCTATCAAAGTGAAAGGATCACAACAATCTTAAATACATTGTAGGAATGAAGTCATCATTCATGTGTCTGAAGCCTGATCCAAAAGTAATGGTAGAATGAGAAGAAGAGTTACTTCCAGAAACAACACAATTCCAGAATTCCCTAAATAAATCCAGTTGTATCCAATAGATCGAACATTTAGAAGAGATACAGGGCATTCTTTATGTATAAAGAATAATTTTTACATATGATAATAATTCTTTATGTATAAAGAATAACAAATTCTTTATGTGGGTCTATTCTTTTTAGAATTAAATATAAGAGACTCTCCTCTCTTTGGTTATAAGAAAACAATCTTTTTCTTCCCCAT
The DNA here is from genome assembly GCA_004027635.1 of Crocidura indochinensis. Lineage (NCBI taxonomy): Eukaryota > Metazoa > Chordata > Mammalia > Eulipotyphla > Soricidae > Crocidura > Crocidura indochinensis. The sequence continues at coordinate 6,080 of PVKC010047584.1, read as the reverse complement.
CCACTGATTTGATTTGATTTTCAAATTCAATAGGGAGATGACTTTCTGGAAGGACTATCATTTCCACTTTGTTCTTAACGATCTTAACCATCGCCTTTCCCTAAAATCCTGTATCTATAGTAATGTGATGACAATGGCTTTAAGTTAGCTCTGCTAATCTACTAAAGCATGAATAAATCTGCTTTGGGAAACACTTTTACATTTGCAGTTGGTATCAAAAGTGAAGACACTTAAAAATAAAATAAAAACACTACTATTAGAAAAAAATAGCTTTTGACCATGTAATTGACCGTCACACTTGCCAAATATTGACTTAATATGTACTTTATTAGTCAGATGATCTGATTAAGGAATTGTACATAGAAGTAAGGGTTTTCATTGTTTGGTTTTATAAATTGCCTTCATAAAACTGAGCTTAATATCCAGCTATATTTTATTTTATAGACTAGTTGTAAAGTCTTCTGGTCAAAAAACGGACTTTACTCTGCTGAACTTAGTTTAAATATGTGCATATGTGCCCTATCAGAAAGGAGCAGCAAAGAAGTACTAGTGATAAATAATGAGAATTGCTTTTTGACTATTTCTGAGATAAATGCAAGCTTTGTAGAGAATTGCCAGTAATATGACAACTGATCAATAGGCATTTGCTATGTGCAGACTATTATTATGGATCTGGTGTTAAATATAACTGTTCTGATGCAGAACAATGCACAGTTATATAAAGAGTGAGAGAAAAACAATCGCGAATATCTAGATGTTTCACAATTGATTTTTTTCAGTTTCTCAAATATATTTAGTGAGACCAAATGTTGTACAGACACACTGCCTAAGGAGATGAATACAAGCAAACTTAAACTTTTTTAAACTTCCTTCTCCATCTTTCCATTTTTAATTTCATATAAACACCACGTATATGTATACTCGAGTATAAACTGAGTTTTTTGGCACAGAATTTGTGCTAAAAAACCCGAACTTGGCTTATACTCGGATCACACAGACATACATGTACTGGGGTGGTGCTTCAGTTCAGTCCACAAGTCACAGCTGAGCTGAAGAGCTAGGCGACTGAACTGAACTGGATGCCACTGAACTATTAAACCTACAATATTCTACGCTTTGTATGAGGCCAACAGAAGTGATAATGGTATCTGTGAACTCAGAGATGATGACAATGTCTACACTGAGACCCTCACATCAGATACAGCTGGAGCTCTGTTTAGACATACAGATGAAGAGGAGGAGGAAGAATCCAGTTTTGAAGGGTTTTGACCTTTGTGATTTAGCTTGATTACTTGTTAAGCTACGGTTTTCTGCACTTTAAAGTTTTAAAGTTATTGCTGCTTGTTTGCAGTTTTTTTCTTGGGCAATAAATATTGAAAAACATTTAACCTACTGATTCCTCAATTATTATAATTATTTTGAGTATATATTTTTTATTCTTGAAATTTACCAGTGGCTGCTGCATTTCCACCTTGGTTTATACTAGAATCACTAAGTTTTCCCAGTTTGTAGGGTAAAATTAGGGGGAGTCAGCTTATACGTGGGTTGGCTTATACTTGAGTGTATGTGGTATTTTGTTAATTTTGGGAAACCACTGCTAATGTTGGTTAACATGCAAAAGTACATTGTTTTCTGGGAAATATAGAGAACATGTGTTATAAGTAAGAGTAAATGCCTTCCCCACAAATTCAAAATCTATTAGCTATTCCTGTTACTCTGGAAGGGAGAAGACTCACCCACTCATTCCTTCTCCTTAAATGATAACATGCTTGAATTCCTGGCAAAAGATATTAGTCACTATTGCAACCCAAGGAAGATGTGTCATTTCAGTCTCTCACTGCAATTGGTCCCTCTATGCCCCTCAAGAAAAGAGCAACGTCTATTCTGCTAGCATATTAAATTTGGATAAATAGATTCCAGGTAGAAGTACCCCCATCAAGCCTATCCTCTGATCCATAATATACATTTCCTCCTTGATATAAACCCTGGATTCTATTTCACTTTGCCCTGGCTCTAGCTTAAACAGAGATCACCAAGGTTTCTGCATTATGAGTGCATGCATCATTCAAATACCTAAGGGGTTTATCATATCCTGTTATTGCCCATACTTAAAAGAAATTAAGTCCTTTTGATTTCATTTTTTAAATCAAGTCTTCACACGTTTGATCATTCTTTCAAAAACTGCTATTATTCACCACTCTTTTACACTTTTACACTCTTTTACACTTACCATGATTTCTAGATGTGTCCCTCTATTAGGAACTTAGACATTAATCTATAATAACCATCAAACATAATCTATCAAAAATTACTTTCTATTTTTAGGCAATACTTAACTTTGCTCAATCAAAATCATTACACAAGAGCACCAAAATGAAATGAAATATTCACACTTGAAAACATATCCTTAAAAACACAGAGAATTAATTTAATTATAAGATGTTGGAGTTAAAAACTAGGCAGGTCCATGAAGCAGGGGAGAGAGAGAGAGAGAGAGAGAGAGAGAGAGAGAGAGAGAGAGAGAGAGAGAGAGAGAGAGAGAGAGAGAGAGAGAGAATTATCTAAAAGAACTTTAAAGTAACTACTATATGATAGGGGTCGGAGAGACAGCATTGCCTTTCATGCCGAAGGACGATGGTTCGAATCCTGGCATCCCATAAGGTCCCCCGAGCCTGCCAGGAGAGATTTCTGAGCGTAGAGCCAGGAGTAACCCTTGAGCGCTGCCGGGTATGACCCAAAAACAAAACAAAACAAGTAACTATTATATGATTTATATGTTATAGAAAATATCATTACAATCTTAAAGAAAAGCCACATATTCTATATATAAAATGCAAAATAAACAGTGACGTGTCTTGAGATATTAGGGAAATACCATACTGTTCTTTCCAAAACAATTTTTGAAATAGTAAATCCCTGCTTAACATGATCTGGGGCCTTGGTCTTCATGTTCTGATGGAAAAGAATGACATTCATAATTATGGTTCTGTATTACTCTACAACTCAGAGGAAATTCACATGAGAAGAACTAGTCAGTACAATTATATTTCTATGAATTTTATTTATGAGCCTTAGAAATAATGAATTTTGATTAGCCAGTTGAAAAATAAGATTTTTTTTTTTACTACAAAACTAAATTTGACACAGTTTAAGTCAAACTAAACTTCAATATTTAGAACAAGAATATTAAGTCAGGCTAAGCTGCTCAAGTCCTTCCATTTTGAAAAGGAATTTTTAAATTTGTGGCACCATCAAGAGGCAGTTACTTGTATTGCCACTGTACACAACAAGAGTCTAGCACTTTTTTACAGAACAAGGTGGCAACAAAAGTCCAAAAGCAACTTAGTGGGAGAATTGATCCACATAATAAAGTGGAGCAGGGGAAAACTGAGAAGGAGGGACACCTAGAAAGATGGTCCTGGTATGGAGGTAATGAGTATGGTTTAAGAATTATGATATGATCCAGGGGGCTAAGGGTAGAGACAGGAAGCATGCTGGGAATAGGGGCGGAGGGAGGTCAACACTGGTGGTGGGAATTGCCCTAATTCACTCTCACTATGTACCTTAAATATAAAAGACTTGTAATTCACTTTGGTCTCAATAAAATTTATATATTAAAAATAAACAATTATGGAATGAGAAACCATTATTAAAAATACTGTAAATCAGAGACTCTCAGTTAGTAAGAAACATTTTTATGGCAACTGTTAAAATTTTTGGTCACAGAATTACATTAACTTTGGCCCTGTGTTTCCCCCAGTGTGGAATTATTTTCTCCTTCCCATTCTTTTCTGCCCCATCCAGAAAAAGATGGTTACTCTAATTAGTAGGACAAATAGAAATCTTAATTTGTTAATGATTAATTCCTTTAACATTTACTAATATCCAAATGACAGGAATTTGCTAATTAAAAGAAAGTATTTTACTAATTATAAAGGTGATATTACTCTAGAGAAAAGTTTTCTTTATATGATACTAGGTATAGATTTATTCGTAGTTCACTGGAAATAAAAGAAGTCAGCTTAAAGAAAAGGTGTGCTATTTTGGTAGAAACTAGAATCACCAGCTGAATCTTGTAATGTTCAATAAACTAATTAATTTACAATTAATGTATACATTTTATTATAATTTTATAAATAAAGCGATTTATTTATAAACCTCCTTAAAATCTTCTTTGAATATAAAAATTTAAGATTACATACATGGCTCAGTTATGTCCTTAAATGAGAATCCTCAGCTAGACTTAACAAACATTCAAACAAAGCATGAGAGTGAGAGAAGGCAAAAAATAGAAGAAGCAGGGCCGGAAAGATAGCACAGTGGTAGGGCATTTGCTTGGCATGCAGCCAACCCAGGATGAACCTGGGTTCGACTCCTAGTATCCCATATGGTCCCTTGAGCCTTCCAGGAGTGACTTCTGAGCAGAAGACCTGGAGTAACCCGAGTGCCACCAGGTGTGGCTCAAAAACCAAAAATAAATAAATAAGTAAATAAACAAATAACTGCAAAAAATAGTAGACGGACTGCAGTGAGAGCAAAGTATGTAGGGCATTGCCTTATACGTGGTTGAGCTGTGTTCAATCCCTGGCATCACATATGGTCCCTGGAGCCTGACAGGAATAATTTCTGAAGTACATTCAGGAGTAAACCCTGAGCATTGCCATGGGTTAAAAAAAAAAAGAATAGCAGAGAACAGTATGTATTTTAAACAGAGCTAAGGTAAGTAAAGCTCCAAAAACAATCAGTTGAAGATTTATTCCAAATCAGAAGATTCAATCACTTAACTACTGTAATAGCACAGTGGTAGGGCACACATATACTGACTCAAAATATAGGTAGAGTTATTATTTTAATATCTCTTTTAGAAAGTTGATTAGGTTTAGTTAGGATAGTCAATTCCCAGAGCTTCTGGCTGTTTGACTGGCTCACATCCTACCAGCGGAAACTTTTTTTTATTTTCAACAAAAACTATAGTCTGGATGTAGAGGAGGAAAGGCTGTATCAGGAAGGATATTGCTTGCAAGTCAGACTGGAGGCCAAAATAGTTTCAATACTTAAGTTAAGCTTGCTTACACATTTCAAATACATTATTCTTGGGTGGGGAGGAATAAATTATAACATGACTAGGCAAAGTTGACATTCTATTAATGTTGTTCACTCTGCTCTCAACCAAGAAACACTATCAAGTTTATAACACAGCTCAGGGCAGGCTGAAGTTTCAAAAGATGGAAGAAGAGGAAGACGCTAGTTGTTACAGAAGTAAAAGAGAATAACTTTCGCTGGATGATATTCACTCTATGAAGTTTCCAAGAAGTTTTTTTCTGATTACTAAATTTAATAGAGTAAATATAATTGACTTATTCTTTACTCTGTAAAAGGCGATCTGTATCTTGCCACTAAGAAAATTAGGGAACAAATCTATGAGACCTCTGAAATTAAGAATGACTCCTGTTTGAATGATTTTTTTTTTTTTTTGTCACACCGGGTGATGCTCAGACGTTACTCCTGGCTATATGCTCAGAAATCGCTCTTCGCTTGGGGAAATCATATGGGACACCGGGGATCAAACCCAGGCCTATCCTGGGTGCAAAGCAAATGCCCTACTGCTGCGCTATCCCTCCGGCCCTTGCTTGGGTGATTTTTTAAATCTCAGATACAGTGACTGAGATTGTAGGCACCTCACCAACACCTTTTTCCAAACCCAGATTTAGCTGTAAATTGCCTGTGATGACTCATGCCAGAAAGCATCTAACTCTGATTAATGTTCAACTTTTGTCTCGATGCCAGAAGCTCTTAGAATCAAAGGTGGTAGGCACAAAACCAAGGAGATTCATTTCAGTTTTGTCTGGCAAAAGAAGGTCATAGATGAACTTAAAATTGAAAAAAATGAAAAGAAAACTAATGAACATAAACACCCATTCAACACTCTAATTCCTTAAACACGATCAGCTTTTGATCAGTTTTTGGACCACACTCAGCAATTCTCAAGATTTTACTTCTAGTTCTGTGCTGAGGGATCAGTGCTGGTGGTTTTCAGGGAACCATATTTGGTGTTGGGGATTGAACCAAGGTCAGACACA
>PVKC010047583.1:0-11041 GCA_004027635.1 Crocidura indochinensis | reverse complement strand
CCTTAATACCAAAAAAATTAACAATGCAGAAAATGCTTAAGAGAAATCACTTCTGGGCCCGGAGAGATAGCACAATGGCAAGACGTTTGCTTTGCATGCAGCCAATTCAGGACAAATGGTGGTTCGAATCCCGGCATCCCGTATAGTCCCCTGTGCCTGCCAGGAGCAATTTCTGAGTGCCGCCCGGTGTGACACCCCCTCCCCCCAAAAAAGAAAGAAAAATCACTTCTAGGGACTGGCATGACAGTACAACAGGCTTTTGCCTTGCACAAAACCAGACTGGGTTCGATTCCCTAGCATGCCATATGGTCCTCTGAGTACCACCAGGAATAATTCATGAGCGCAGAGTCAGGAGGTCAGGGGTAACTCCTGACCTCAACTGGGTGTGGCCAAACAAACAAAAACAACAAAGAAAAGTCACCCTTAGTATAGCAGGTTGAGTGTTTGCCTAGATTCGATCTCCAACATGGTACATGGTCCTCTGAGCCCCATCAGGAGTGATCCTGGAGTGTAGCGCTAGAAACAAGTCCTGAGCACTGCAGGGTATACAAATGTAAATTTAAAAAAAAAATCACTCCTTATCCACGTCTAAAGAAATAACCACTTTAAATACCCAGAGAACTTTTCTTTTAAAGGAAAACCTCTTGGGCCGGAGAGATAGCATGGAGGTAGGGTGTTTGCCTTGCATGCAGAAGGATGGTGGTTCAAATTCCGGCATCCCATATGGTCCCTGAGTTTGTCAGAAGTGATTGCTGAAAGCAGAGTCAAGTGTAACCCAAGTGCTGCTGAATGTCCCCCCCCCCCAAAAAAAGGAATAAAGGAAAACCTCTCAACACTGACAATTACTGTTTTTAGTCAGGAGGATACAGATTTTCAGAATAAACACAATGGAATCTTTTTGTCTGTTTATTTGTTTTGGAGCTACACATGGAGATGCTCAGGAGTTACTCCTGGCTCTGAGCTAAGGAATTACAACTGATTGGGGGTCAGGGGTTCTGTAGATGGAACACGGGTTGGTGGGATGCAAGATGACAGTCCTACCATCTTACTATTGCTCTGCCACTGGAGTCTTTTAAAAAACTTATAGTACAACACAATTTTAATTCTATTGACACAGAACTGCAATACCACAAACAAAAGAGCCTCTTTAAACAGATAGAGAGAGATTATATATAGGTAGAGAGATTGTTGAAACCTTGTTAAAATTATTTAACAAAATTTTCTTGTTTACAAATGTGAGAACTTATTCTGGCTTAACAATCTATGTCATAGCTATATTGAGATTTGTTTTTAACCAATTTGTAAGAGAAGTTTAGTAAGAGGAGTTTTACAGTTTTAGTTTGTTATCTTAAATATTTTTTGATAGTCTTTTCTTGACAGAACTATTCCTCTAGAACAGGGGTGGCGAACAGGATTTTTACCCTCACTCAAAATGGCAAAATGCAATACGTGTTTAATATATTATTGTTAAAATTATGTGCTTTTGTGTGAGTGTTTGTCTGTTTTGGCAGGTCACTGCGTGCTGTGGCTCTCACTCTCACAGTTTAAAAATTTAGCTTTTTGTGTCGAACTTGCTCTAAAATGTGATTGATGACTGGAGAACCAGTACCATGGTAATGGTATATGCAGTCAAATGAGGCTTGATCCCCAGCACCTCACATGGTACCCAGAGCCCTGCCAATCATGATTCCTGAGCATAGCACCAGAAACTAGGCTTTTCTGATGTGGCCCAAAAGCCCAAAACCCCCGCCCCCCCAAAAAAAAAACACATTCCAAGTATCTTAGAAAAATGATACCAAAAATCACACTACTACCAACTTAGCAATAAAGCCAGAGGTTAGTATTTTATTTTATGAGCATAATAATTTTATTTTGCTTGGCTGGGAAGAGATCAGAGAATTTACACACCCCTTTGTAATAAAAAAAAAGAAAAGAAAAGCTAAATCTTATTATATCTACACTGTCACTGAAGTGATTCCCCCCCTATGTTAACTGACAACCTATTTGTAAAATTAATTCCTTTAATTTCTGCAACCAATATTCTTTCTGAGAGATTATTCTTGCACCTCGGAAAGCCCTTAACCTTGGAAATACACGCGATCGCCCAGTTTTCCCAGGGTTGGCACACTTCTGATCAGATGCAAATTGGCATCCAGCTGCCTGGGCCATCAAGGGTTCGAGACCCCTCCAGCACCCATCTGTCTTTGCATCCCCAGTCCCCTCCAGCTGCACACAACAAGCACCCTTGTTCCCAGGGGGCGCCTCACCCCTGGAGAGGTTCATGTCTGACCTTCCCCCTGGGCAGGTCCCAGAAGCGCAGGGGAGCAGCCCTGGTGGTAGTTGACAGACACAGAAGCGGGAGACCAAAGGACCGGGGCCTAGAGGCGCGAGAACAATGACAGGACAGGAAGTGGCTCAGGATGGGCTTCCGGCTCTCCATCTAAGGCTCCAGGCCGGCCTCTCTAGGAACCTTGGAGGTCCTGTCTTCTCTATGGATGTCCCTATGGACCAGCTGTTAAGAGTCAAAATACACTTAAGAGGATACGGGAGAGGCGTGACCCAGGAGCTGGAGCATTTCAGGGATGCTAACATCTAAGCTACAAAGCTTAAATCTGTAGCAAGTACTGTTTAGTCGGCCTCAAATTTTATTTGTTTTGTTTTGGGGCCATACCCAATATTCAGGGGGGTTAGTCCTGGCTGACTCAGGGGACCCTATGGGATGTCAGGGATGGAGCCTGGGTCAGCCATGTGCAAGGCCAATGTCCTATCCAAGCACTGTTGCTCCAATCCTGGCCTCAATATATCTTATCTTGAAAAGTATCAGATGATAATAGAAAAGCTGAAAGAATTAAGACAATGAAAACCTATCTTCTCCACCCATACTCCACCATGAGTACATACATTATTTCAAGGTGCTTCCTTCCATTTTAACTTGGGGAAACTCTCTTTTTGTTTTGGGGTTAATCTGGTTTGACCACACAACGCAGTACTCACTCCCAGCAGTGCTCAGGGGACTGTGGTTCCGAGCATCAAACTCGAGACTTCCTGAATGCAGTACCTGCATTCAAACCATTTGTTTTTCCAGCAGTTTTTTTTTTTTTTCTCATTTCTTTTGTTTTTGTTGTTGCTCAGCACTTCTGACTCTATTCAGGAATCACTCCTGTAGGGTTTTGGTCAAGTGACTTACCTGTTCTCTCTGGCTCACTTTAACTCTTTTTCTGAATCTGTTGCTAATATATATATATATACATATAAATTTATAAATAAATAAATTTATATATATATATAAATTATGTGATCATACTCTGCAATGCTCAGGGGACCACATGTAGTGCAGATTGGTTGTTCAGGTCTAAGGCAAGCATCTAAATCATTGGACTATCTCTCCAGACTTATTTTATGAAAACACTTTGAGGCACACCCAGCAGTGCTCTTGGCTCTTTGCTCAGCGACCACTCTTGGTGGTGCATAGGAAACTAAATTGTGGTGCCAGGGATCAAACCCAGGCCAGCTGCATGCAAGGCAAATGCCCTAACCTTTGTACTATAGACCTGACCCTATTTTTAAATTAGAAAAATATAAATACAATTAAATGTAGAATAAAATCAACTTGTGAAAGTTTTGGTAAATAAAAAAATATAGATACAAACCCTGTGAATTATGATTCCAAATACTTTCTTCCAGTGTGGAAACTATGTTCATGTTCCTAAAGTCTGTTGCAATTTTAATTTTAATGAAGCTCCATCCATTTATTTTCCCTTTTATGGAAGCATGTCTTATTTTTGGGGGGTGGTCTTCTGAGCAGTGTTCAGACTTCAGGGTCCCTCCCTAGCAATTCTCAGCTAATTGGGCTGGTGTTTCAATGCAAGGCCCTGAAGATGTAGTACTGCCCAGGTTCTACAGTGCTGGGGGATTCCCTGGGTCACTAAAGTATTCAGTGATCTGAGACACAGTAAAATACTCTGGGGTCTGAGACCATGTGGTCAGGCCAGGGATAAAACTGAAGTTAGAAATATGCAAGACATGTTTTAATCCTGTATTAGTCACCACTTGGACCAGTCCCTCTCCCCACTTGAATATTTCTAGTGAACTGAGGCCACCAGTGATGGAAGCCATGTCCTGAATCTGTGCAAGATATGTAAAACATGCTTCTTATAGAAGTCCAAATATTCTGCATTTAGTTCTAGTTTGTTCACCTTATGCATATTCCAGCAGTATGTATTGAAATGATTGACCTTCCTCTACTAGTAGCTTCTGCAGCTGTTAAAATTTAATTCGACATTTGTATGAATCTGTTTCTGGATCTCAGTATCTTATAGGTCTTCAGTGTCTTACAAAACACCACTCTTCTATTTATTTTATGAATCTTTCATTATGGAAATCTTTATGCAGAAAAAAAAGAACAATTCCCAGTACCACTTAGCTCTTAGTTATCTATCCACTTTTATCATTACATTTTGTTTGTTTGTTTTTGGGCCACACCCGGCAGTACTCAGGGGTTACTCCTAGCTATCTGCTCAGAAATAGCTCCTGGCAGGCACGGGGGACCATAATGGACACCGGGATTCGAGCCAATCACCTTAGGTACTGAACCGACTGCTTGCAAGGCAAACACCGCTGTGCTATCTCTCCAGGCCATTAATACATTTTATTATTATTATTATTTTTTTTTGGTTTTTGGGCCACACCCGGTGATGCTCAGGGTTACTCCTGGCTATTCGCTCAGAAGTCACTCCTGGCAGGCACGGGGGACCATATGGGGAACCGGGGGATCGAACCGTGGTCCGTCCTAGGTTAGCACAGGCACCTTACCTCCAGCGCCACCGCCAGGCCCCCCCATTAATACATTTTTAAAGAAAGCATTCATCTTCTTATATAATATTCCATTCTTTTTTGTATTTGTTCCTCATGGTGTAAGGAAAAATTTCCCCGAGCCCCTGAGCTCTGAGTTCCCTGACTGCCCTGATCACCTATCCCCCTTCACAATTCTGGGAACTTAATTAATTAAAAGGCATGGGGCCGGAGAGATAGCATGAGGTAAGGCATTTCCCTTGCATGCGGAAGGACGGTGGTTCGAATCACAGAATCTCATATGGTCCCCTGAGCCTGCCAGGAGCAAAAAGAAAGAAAAAAAAAGAAGTGAAAGGCATGTGATCCAATAATTTGGCTTTCTCCTTGACCTGATGACATGTGTTGTTGTTGCTATAGATTCTCTGTTGCAGTGGTATTATTTTAAAATGTACAATATACACATTTCCCAGCATATGGTCTACTTTATAATACAAAGATATTTCTGCTGCTCTTTACACCTATTATATTTTTTTAGACTCAACCCAGTTTTCTTTTTTTTAACCCAGTTTTCAATGTCCTCAATTTAGTATCTCTAAGGTTCTTTTCCAGATTCAATAAATCATGTGGAATGGTGTCTCCTTTACCTAGAATTTTATTTATTTTTTATAGTCTTCAAAGTTTAAGTTAATTTTCTTTCACATGCAAGTTATTTTTTTCTATAAAAAGGTTAATTATGATCTCTGTCTTAGAGATTATATAGAACCATTTACTTAACAGTTATTTAAGCATACAGGAGATTCTTATTCAATTTTACTTGTGACATTACATTTCTGAATCTCTATCTTAAAGTCACTGGCATTCTGGAACCAAGAGAATTCTTCCACAGTATGGAAGTTTTGTTGACAATGAAGGTTTGACGTCTGAGAATATTTTACTGCGATTATTACGCCCAAATGGCTTTTCCCCTGTGTGAATTCTCTGGTGCTCAACTAAATTCCTTTTGGAAGTAAAAGATTTTCGACACTTCTCACATTCATATGGTTTTTCCCCAGTGTGCATCCTATGGTGTATGACAAGACTTTTCTTCTGACTAAAGTTTTTCCCACACTCATTACATTGATAAGGTTTCTCTCCAGTGTGGATTCTATGATGTGCCATAAGGTTTCTGCTAGAGGTAAGGACCTTTCCACAAATGTGGCATTCGTAAGTTTTTTCCCCATTGTGAATTCTTTGATGTTCAATGAGATATCTATTGCCAGTGAAGCCTTTCCCACACTCATTACAAGCATAGGGCTTCTCGCCAGTGTGGGTTCTCTGATGGGCTATCAGGTTTGAACGGTAACTGAAGACTTTACCACAGTCACTACATCTGTAGGATTTTTCCTGTGTGTGAATCCTCTGATGTCCAAGGAGGCTTTTCCTCAGAACAAAGCACTTGCCACACTCATTACATTCGTAGGGTTTCTCACCACTGTGAATCCTCTTATGTTCAACAAGATTCCTATTAGAACTAAAAGCTCTTCCACACTCACTACACTCATAAGGTTTCTCCCCGGTGTGCATTCTCCGATGGACAAGGAGGGTTGAATTGTACCTAAAAGCCTTCCCGCAGTCCTCACATTTGTAGGCTTTCTCTTGTGTATGGAGTTTCTGATGGACCACGAAGCTTTTGCTCATGATAAAGGTTTTTCCACACTCTCGACATTCATAGGGCTTCTCTCCATTGTGAAGTCGCTCATGATCAATGAGGCTTCTGTTGGAACCAAAGACCTTGCCACAGTCTTTACATTGATAGCAATTTTCTCCCGTGTGGAACCGTTGATGTAAAATGAGGCTCTTTTTCAGAATAAACACTTTCCCACAGTCATTACATTCATAGGGCTTCTCTCCATTGTGGAGTCTCTGGTGGTCAAAAAGGTAAGCGCTCTGAGTGAAAGCCTTCCCACATTCAGTACATTTATACGGCTTCTCTTTGCTGTGCATCCTCTTGTGGTCAACCAGGTTTGTCTTAGAATTAAAGATCTTCCCACATTTTTTGCAACTAAAGCTCTTCTTTTCTGTGTGGACTCTCTGGTGTAAAAGGAGACTCTTGCTTCTGATGAAAACTTTCCCACACTCTTGACATTTGTATGGGTTCTCTGCACTGTGGAGACGCTGATGGTCAACCAGGTAAGTGGTCTGAGCAAAGGTTTTTCCACATTCGTCACATTTATAAGGCTTCTCCCCAGAGTGGATCCTCTGATGGAGAATGAGGCTCTTCTTCAGAATGAAAGCTTTCTGACACTTGTTACATTTATAAGGTTCTTCCCCTTTGTGAAGCCTCTGGTGGTCAATGAGGTAAGCATTCTGAGAAAATACTTTTCCACACTCATTGCATTTGTAAGGTCTCTCCCCGGAATGGCGCCGGAGGTGTATAATAAGGCCTGAATGCCTATAAAAGCCCTTGCCACATTCTTTACATTTGTAAGGTTTCTCCCCAGTGTGGATTCGTTGATGATTAAGAAGGTAAGCACTTTGAGAGAAAGCTTTTCCACATTCATTACATTTATAAGGCTTCTCCCCAGAATGGTTCCGTAAATGCATTAGGAGACTTGAGCGTTTAATAAAGCCTTTTCCACACTCCTTACATTTATGAGGCTTCTCTCCAGCAGTGTGGATTCTCCCATGGTTTATCAGACAGGAGATTTTGTTGAACTGTTTACAACATATGTCACATTTATAAAACTTATTTTCTTCAGTAGCTATTAAGTTTCCAGAAAGAGCTGACAGTAAAGTCAAGTTTTCTCCAAATTTCGTCCAATTTTGCTTTTGTTTTTCTGGCTGGGTCCTTTTTTCCCTGCTACCTTCATCGAGGGAAACTTTCTGCAGCATCTCTCTCTCCTCTGTTTTATTTTCCCACTGACTTGATAAAATTTGCCATTCACACTCTTCCCCAAAATGAGGAGCCAGGGGAGCGACACTTTGAAGCTTTTTTGAGGATCCTTTCAGAAAATCTCTTTGATAAATGCTTGGCTTTGATGGCATCTCTTCATTCTCAATCATAGTCTCCCATTCTGGTAAAAAGGAATGAAAAATATAAATGTTATTAAGTCTCTGTGTTAGTAAGAACCAGTTCTTCTAATGGGTTTAAAATAAGAGGGAGGGGCCCGGGAGATAGCATGGAGGTAAGGCGTTTGCCTTTCATGCAAAAGGTCATCGGTTCGAATCCTGGTGCCCCATATGGTCCCCCGTGCCTGCCAGGAGCAATTTCTGAGCATGGAGCCAGGAGTAACCCCTGAGCACTGCCAGGTGTGACCCAAAAACCAAATAAAATAAAATAAAATAAAATAAGAGGGAACTGGAGAGATGGCACAGCAGATAGGGCGCTTACCTTGCATGAATCTGACCCAAGTTTAGTCCCTGGTATCCCCAAATGGTGCCCCACCTTGCCAGAAGTGATCCCTGAGTACAGAACCAGAAACAAGCCCTTGGCAAAGATGAGTGTGGCCTCATATGAGTAGAAAAGAATATGAAAAGAAAACAAAGGGGGCTGAGCGGTGGTGCTGGAGGTAAGGTACCTGCGCTAACCTAGGATAGACCGCGGTTTGATCCCCTGGTTCCCCATATGGTCCCCCGTGCCTGCCAGGAGCAATTTCTGAGCATGGAGCCAGGAGTAACCCCTGAGCACTGCCGGGTGTGACCCCCCCCCCAAAAAAAAAGAAAGAAAGAAAACATGGTGCACTTTCATATGAATTCAAAATGAGGGGGAGTTGGAAAGATGGTCTATGAACTAAGGTATATGTTTTGAATGTGATCGACTCCACTTCTATCCCTGGTACCATACAGTCTCCCAGGCATTGCAGGATGCAGCTCTAGAGGTCTGTGAGGACCACTTGGGTGGCCCAAGTAATTCCCAGTATCTCTGGGCCCTAGTAGAACTGCATCCTTTTATTTTTAATTGAATATATATATATATAAGGCAAGCGCCTCACCTCCATACTATCTCTCTGGCCCCTGAATATATATATATATTTTTTTTGGGGGGGGGTTTGGGTTTTGGGTCACACCCGGTGATGCTCAGGGGTTACTCCTGGCTATTCGCTCAGAAGTCGCTCCTGGCAGGCACGGGGGACCATATGGGGAACCGGGGGATCGAATCTTGGTCTGTCCTAGGTTAGCACAGGCAAGGCAGGCACCTTACCTCCAGCGCCACCGCCCGGCCCCGAATATATATATTTTTGGTTTTTCGGGCCACACCCGTTTGATGCTCAGGGGTTACTCCTGGCTAAGTGCTCAGAAATTGCCCCTGGTTTTGGGGGACCATATGGGACGCTGGGGGATCGAATCATGGTCCTTCCTTGGCTAGCGCTTGCAAGGCAGACATCTTACCTCTACCGCCACCTTGCCAGCTCCGAATATATTTTTAATTGAATATATTTTTAATTGAATCACCGTGAGACAGTCACAAAACTGTTCAAGATTGAGTTTCAGTTATTCAACGTTTCAATACATTGAATTCAGTTATTCAATGTTTCAATACCCATCCCTTCATGTGTGCACATTTCCTGCCACCAAAGTCCTCAGTTTGCTTTCTACCCTTACCACCCACCCTCCACCTGGCTCTATGGCAGATATTTTTCTTCTCTCTTTCCTTCTTTCCTTTCACTGTGA
The DNA here is from genome assembly GCA_004027635.1 of Crocidura indochinensis. NCBI lineage: Eukaryota > Metazoa > Chordata > Mammalia > Eulipotyphla > Soricidae > Crocidura > Crocidura indochinensis. The sequence continues at coordinate 1,600 of PVKC010047583.1, read as the reverse complement.
TTTGCAATAATGATACTGAAGGGGTATCATACATATAACTTTACATCCTTTCAGTACCTACTTCTTGTCCAGAGTGGTCATTCTCAACTATCATTGTTGCTCTACCTTCATGGCAAGTTTCCTACTGTGGACCAGTCCTCCTGGTCCTTGTTTCTATTATCTTTGGGTATTATTACCATAGAGGGTTAAAAATAAACCCCACAAATGACTGTGATCATTCTGTGTCTATCCCCTCCCTCTGACTCATTTCATTCAGCATAAGACTACCCATATCCATCCATGTATAAGCAAATGTCATGACTTCATTTTTCCTAACAGCTGTGTAGTATTCTATTCCACTGTGTAGATGTGCCAATTTCTTTAGCCACTCATCTAGTCTTGGGCACTTGCGTTGTTTCCAGATTCTGGCTATTGTGAATAGGTAGCACTGCTTTCTTGGGCACTTCTATCACACTGCTAGTCTGGTTGGTAAGACTATATAAAGGACTATAAAGGACTATATAAAGCACTATAAAGGACTGCTGAGCACCAGTTGGGAGCCAACTTCCAACCAAAAAGGGGGGGAGCAACTTTTCATTAAATTACTAATAATATAATAATGTATTAACATATGACATAGAGCTTATTATATTAATATAGAACTTAGTTTGAGCTATTGTTAAAATAAAAATAATGTAAAGAAAAACTAAAGAAAGAAAAACCATAAAACCTGAACTCTTATGTGTTTCGAACTGAGGCTGAGAAAGGTGGATGAAAATTAAAGAATGATTTGGTGGTTTTTTTTTTTTGGGGGGGGGGGTCACACCCGGCAGTGCTCAGGGGTTACTCCTGGCTCCATGCTCAGAAATCGCTCCTGGCAGACATGGGGGACCATATGGGGCACCGGGATTCGAACCGATGACCTTTTGCATGAAAGGCAAACGCCTTACCTCCATGCTATCTCCCGGGCCCCGATTTGGTGTATTTTTTAAAAAATTGTTTTGGTGGGGCTGACGCTATAGGAAAGTGGGTAGGGATCTTGCCTTTCAGGCGAATGACCCAAGCTTAATCTCAGGCATCCCATATGGCCCCTGATCCCACTCTAGAAGTGATCTCTGAGTGAAGAGCCAAGAGTAAGTCCTAAACACATCTGGTGTGCCTGTAAAACAAAACAAAATGTCTTGGTTCCAGAGACATAGTATGGTTGTTAAGATACCTGTTTTGCATGCAACCAACCTGGGTATAATCCCCAGAATCTCAAAGAATCCTTGAAATACTACCAGAATGATTCCTGAGTGAAGAAACTGGAGTAAGCCCTGAGTATAGCTGGATGTGGCTTAAATGCTCACCCAGCACAAAATACCTTTTTACTAATATTAAATAAATTCATTTTACATGAACTATAAAGAAACAAAGCCATGATCTGAGTAAGTAAACAAAAAATATCTGGGGGATTGGGTTGGGGAGAAATGTGTATAGAAAGGGTTCAATACTCGGGGCCTGGCAGTGGCGCTGGAGGTAAGGTGCCTGCCTTGCCTGCACTAGCCTAGGACGGACCGAGGTTCGATCCCCTGGTTTCCTATATGGTCCCCCAAGCCAAGAGCGACTTCTTTTTTTTTTT
>PVKC010047582.1:0-11037 GCA_004027635.1 Crocidura indochinensis | reverse complement strand
GGAAATAAGCCCAAGGCTAACTGCTACCAAACTAACTACAAATGGCTATTATAAGGGGCTCCTCCTAACTGATTTCTTAAGCCTTAAAGGGACAGACCCATCTTTTGGCTTAGAATTCACAATAACCAAAAGGAATAAACAATTCAAATGTCCATTGTTTGCTAGCTTAAAAATGTGTTATATGGGGGCCGGGAGATAGCATGGAGGTAAGGCGTTTACCTTTCATGCAAAAGGTCATCAGTTCGAATCCCAGTGCCCCATATGGTTCCCCGTGCCTGCCAGGAGCAATTTCTGAGCATGGAGCCAGGAGTAACCCCTGAGCACTGCCGGGTGTGACCCAAAAACCAAAAAAATAAAAAAAAAATAAAAAAATGTGTTATATGAATGAAATCTTACTGTGTCTTAAAAAGGAATTCAGGTATGTTTGAGTTAACCAGGAGATAATTTTTAAGGAGGTTAGAGAGCCTTTGAAAAGTTTTATCTAACTTCTGAAACATGTTAAATAAATAGTTTAGTCACAACATAATATCTGAATATCACTTCTTGAGTAGTCAGTATTCATGAGTAAGGCTTATTGTTTTTTTTATCCAAGTCACCTCATTAAATTTGTTTTTATTTGAAAATTCAAAATTAATTCTTCAAAGTCATTTTACATATATTTTAAGCAAATGTTTAAATATTCCATGTGCATAAGAAGCATTTGGAAGGTTAATGGCAACCCCTGAATGTTCAAGGACACTATAAATGAGGTTATAAATATTCACCCCTTTGCATATTTCTGACAGGGAAAAATGTTTGTCTCAGAGAACAAGGGAGAAAGAATAGAAACAAAGGTGAAACAACAACAAAAAAGAAACAAAGGTGGGTTTGAAGAGTTTCTTCAATCTGCAGATTTAAGTCTACTCTTTAGAAGATGATAGATAAAAGCTTGTAACATTGAGACACTCTTGTGCTTCAAATTGTTGCCCAGTATCTTTTCAAAAGTCAAGAACAACTGTTATTCATATTACATAGATTTTGTAACTGTTATTCATCAACACATACTATTTTATCTTCCAACTAAAATATAACAGCTTAGAATAGTTGAGATAAAAATCTTAAAAATGAAGTATAACATTTTTCACTTAATAGAATTAAGGATAATGCTTTGGCATATAAGTAAGTCTTGATTCAATTATCAGTTTTAAATAATGAAAGTAACATGAGTATGTCTGTCAGATGCTTAAAAAATGTAATGACAGAAAAAGGAATGGTTTTGGTGTTGGATTGATAGTACAGTAAGTAAATTGCAAGTCTTGTATGCGGCCAACCCAAGTTTGATACCTATTGTCTCCTTAGTACCACCTAGAGTAAACACTAAGTGTAGGATCAGGAATAACCCCTGAGCACCACCAAGTATGTCCCAAAAATGCCAACAAGGTGGGAGTGTCTTTCTGCCATCTATAAGGACAAATCTTGAAGACATTATACTGAGGGGAAATGAGCAAGACATGAAAGAGTATATATTATTTTATTTAGAGTACTGAAATTGTTAAAAACATAAAAGTGAAATAATAATAGTTATGAAGGCTGAGTAGAGAGTATGAAGTTACTGGTAAATGAATTGGAGTTTTATTTGAAAAAATTCTGAAGATAGGTATGGCAATGACTACAAAATGAACATGTTCAATGTCTATACACCAAAGAGGAATTAAACATGGTAAATTTTGTTATATATTTTAGCAAAAAGAAAAAAAATTGTTTTTGGGTCACACCCGGCAGTGCTCAGGGGTTACTCCTGGCTCCATGCTCAGAAATTGCTCCTGGCAGGCACGGGGAACATATGGGGCACCGGGATTCGAACCGATGACCTTTTGCATGAAAGGCAAACGCCTTTCCTCCATGCTATCTCCTGGGCCCCAAAAGAAAATATTTTAAAAGCACTGTTGTACATATATTTTGTATTAAAAGGACTAGGACATTTGAAAAAGCCAGCATATTTATATTCTTTTGATATTTTTCTAACCTAACAAATGAAAAGTTGTATTCAAACATAAATGACATCAACAGTAACTTGATTAATGTGGTATGGTTAGGAGTTTTAACATTGATTTAAACATTTCAGTGGTTCACAATTAATTGAAAATGTACGCCAGAACTATAATACAACAGGCAAGGTGCTTGCCTTGCACACAGCCAACCAGAGTTCAGTCCATCACCCCATATGGTCCCCTGAGCCTGACAGTAGTATTCTCTGAGTTCAGAGCCAGGATTAAGCCATGAGCACTGCTGGGTGTGACCCCTCCAATAAAAGGAAAATGTAATTGTGTGAATATGAATACCTATATTAAGTAATGTTATATATATGGGTTTAAAAGAAATGCTAATTGGGGTTGGAGTATAGTAAGGTGCTTTCCTTGCATGCAGCTGACCTGGGTTTCGTACCCAGCACCCCATATAATCATCTGAGCCTGCCAGGAACAGTCCCTGAGTAAAGAGCTAGGGATATTTCCTGAGAACAGTGTGGTTTGACTCCAAAACAAAGCAAACAAAATAGAAGGTATACATGCCTATTTTGTGTTAGTTGAGGAATTATGTTCAATGTTGTTATTGAATTATTTACATATTCACTAAAAACTACTGTGCTTAATGCAAAATTTTTGTAATTTTGGAAATGTTTTCATGTTTCAAATTGCCCAAGTTATGAAATTGCCAATATTAAACTATTTTTCATCTTAAAAACAGAAGTTTCATGGTGTGGAGAAGAGTTCAAGTGGTAGACCATATGCATTTGTAAGATCCTTAGTTTTTTTTTTAAGGAAAATACAAAATTTATTTTCATAGTTCAGGATTTTATAAAAATTCAAAATCTATAACCTATTAGAATGAGTATTTCAAGGTACACGATACAAGTTCAGTATATAAAATTTTTATTTTTACATTCTCAAAATTGGAAAGTGAATTATAAAACAACTTACAGGAATACCAAGTATCAATTTCTGTAGGAGCTATACCCAACCATGCTCAGCCCAGCAGTTTTGGCAATGTCCTTAATTTAATTTTTGGTATCACATGTCTACTTGAGAACCACTGGATGTAGCCCTGTTGTCCCTATCATATGGCCTCTTATTATTCCTGATTGTGTCCCCTATTTCAATAAAGAATAGACAATCCATTCTGTTTCAATATAATACTTATAAAAGAAAACCCATGTGCAAAGGAGAAGGAAATGGAACTAGGAACAGAAGACCTATGTTCTGGTCATATATTCACAATCTGTGAACTTGAGAATGTAATTACCATCACCAACATTACATCATATATTTGGTAAATATTTTTATTGTATATGCCTTGGAGCCTCAGACTGGTGAGTTGATTAGACTGTTATCTTCTTTCAGAGGATAGCTAGTGAGTGAGACCCCTATGACTTCTGACTGTCTTGACTATAACTGTGTATGCTATAAGTGACTTAATAGCTGGGAAAGGAATGTTTTGTGGAGTATGAAATTGCTGACATTTAGAAAATACATGAATTAAGGGCATTTAGAATTGGGAGCCAGGGAGGGCAAGTAGAGGCAGATTGTCTTGGGCAGACAGCATTTTTGATGTCTGAATCCCAAGAATGGAAGAGACAAATACTAGAAAAAAGATAGATAATACTTCATGTTTGTTTCTTAAGAGTTCTCTGTTTTCTTGCTTTCTAGGGGATTTATGGGGTCCTTTGATCCTTTGTGTGACACTTGCATTGTAAGTACTTGTTATTTGAGATAGACAAGATTTTTGTGGAGTTTCAAAATTTAGGGAATTCTTAAATGTTTCATTTAGGACTTCTGTGACGTATTGTGTTCCTTTGTATTTAAATGAAATATCAAATAGCTTTTCAAATAAGTTCAAATAATGATTTAATTAAAGATGTGGAAAGTAGGGGCCTGGGAGATAGCATGGAGGTAAGGCGTTTGCCTTTCATGCAAAAGGTCATCGGTTCGAATCCCGGTGCCCCATATGGTCCCCCGTGCTTGCCAGGAGCAATTTCTGAGCATGGAGCCAGGAGTAACCCCTGAGCACTGCCGGGTGTGACCGAAAAACCACACACAAAAAAAAAGATGTGGAAAGTATGTGCCCAAGAGATAGTACAGCAGTAAGGCACTTGTCTTGCATGTGGCTGACTTGGATTGATCCCTAGTACCACATATCATCCTCTGAGCATTGCTAGAATGATTCCTGATTGCAGGCCATTAGTAACCCTGAGATTTGATGAGTGTAATCCAAAAGCAAACAAAATGTGTCGAAAATATGCTCACCTTATTTACTACAGATACTATTTATCCTGATTTTGTTATGTTTATTCAATGTAAGTACGTTATCATTGCTAAACTAAGTGAGTTTACTATAGGTTCAAGTACTGCTTATTCGCAAGCATCATTTTTTAAAAATATTACATATGATTGAGACCAAATTAACATAGAAGCAGTACAATTCAAAAACAAAGATATGTTTCAAAGTGGTCTGTTTCCTATATTAATTTCATTTAGAGAGAGATGACAGGAGAACAAGGTACCATTGGAAAGGGAGAGATGCTGTACTAGGATTCAACTTTAGGTCTTACTGTTTCTGTTAACATAGTAACTGGGTTACTAATAACTAAAATCTGCATAATGATATTTCCTGGTTTACAGAAAACTTCTAAAAGTCTATGAAGTGATTATTTTCTTTTTTTCTTCCAAAAAATAAAATCATTTTCAAAGAGTTGAGGACGGAACCATGATTATATTGTCAGTCATAGAACTGGGGTATTTTTAACCGTAGGTTTCTCTGATTATCCATTCTCTCACCACTGTAGTTATTACATATATTTAGTTAACTTAACATTTTGTGACTTATGTTATATAGCTATAAAAGACAGTTTGGAGTTATTTTCATGTCTCTTTTTGGGGGTATGGCATAACTGACAGTACTCAAGCTTACTTCTGCTTCTATGCTCAGGAATCACTCCTGGTGATTCATCCTGTTCTAGCTTTTGTCATTAGAACCCATATCAAGGGAGATAATTTATTGTGCCTTCATGGGCTATTTTAAGACTTCTAAATATATATACTTTTTTTAGTTGTAAAGGTTAGCTTTTGAGGTAATATACTATAAGTACACTTATTTGCAGAGAAAATTTCGAGTTCAGAACATTAAGTGATTTACTCCTAATTTATGGATCTTCTGACAAAATTAGATACAGTATATGGGTCTATCTCTGGCATCACATATGATCCTCGTAGCACTACCTGGAATCACTCCTGAGCACAAAGCTAGAACTAGTCCCTGAGGCTGAGCATTGCCAGGCCTCCAAACAAAATGGCAAAAAGATAAAAAAAAATGCAACCCAAAGCCTAGAAGGACAAGACTGATTATATGAACTCTCTATTTTATGTAATGACACAGGGTTGTCAAATAATTTTATTTTGTTTTGCTTTGAGTTAACACTAGGTAGTTCCTGGATACTATTCCCTGAATGGTGTTTGGAATCATGTAGTGCTGGATATTGAGCCTGAGGCTCCTGCATGCAAAACATGTGCTCTAGCACTAGAGCCATTTCCCAGGCCCTTATATTTTTTAAAAATAGTCACTGAATTCAAGTATTGTTATGTCAAAACAATAAGATGTCTGTAGGAATCTTAGAATTTCATGTCTTTTTAACTACTCAGTTTCAAAGCAGTTTTAGTAATAATATATATTTATTTTTTTAAATATCAACAGATAAATTTTTATATTGTTTTTATTTTAAACATCAAAATCTTATCCTGAAGGTCATAAATTCAAATATTTCTAAGTACTAGAGAAATAATTAAATGTGTGCAATAGTGAATTGATCTCTGAAAGTTTCTTGTGAAGGAGTCTGGTATATCAATTTCATCAGATTATTGTCACATGGGAATGTAGGTCCAATGTTTGAAATTTCTAGTTTTCATGACAATCCCTAATGCATTTTAATGTGAAATTACCCAAATTGCAAATAATGTCATCTTCTCCAAAGAAGTCATACATATAGCCTACAGGCATATGAAAAAAAATCAATATCAGGGGCGACTAGGGAATTAGTAAAGCAGATAAGGCACACAAGCCAATCTGGGTTTGATCCCTGACACCACATGTGGCCCTCAAAACCATGTCAGGGAAGGTTCTTGAATATATAGAGAGTCAGGAATAAGCCTTGAGCACACACAGCAGCTATGGTCTTTACCCTGCAAGGAGAAATTACTCACCAAAAATTATTATTAGGTAAATAAATGAATATCAAAATCAAAATAAGCTATGATCACAAATCTCTGCAAATGATCTATGTAGAAAAGAGTAGGATCAACATTGGGTATGTTTAAGAAGGAAATGTGGTATACTTTGTGAAAAATAAGTTGGTATAAACTCTATGGAAAAGAGTTTTATATGTCTTTTAAAATGTAAATTGCAGGCTAGAGAGGTATTGCAGAGAATATGGTGCTTTCCTTGCATGTGGATGACCTAGATTCAAGTCCTGACACCACATATAATCCCCTAAGCATAGTTAGAAGTGATCCTTAGCACAGATCCAGGAGTAAATCGTTAGCACTGCAGGGTATGGCCTCCTCCCCAAAAAACAAGTGAATAGCATATTATCTAGTAGTGTCCCTCCTCAGCATTTATTTTAAAGAATATTTTGTTTTGGAATCACACCTTGCACTCAAGGCTTACTTTTGACTCTGCGTTCAGAGATCACTTCTGGCTGTGTGCGCAGGGGACAATATGTGGTGCTGGGATATTAAACCCAGATCTGCTCTGTGCAAGACAAGTACTGTCTTCATCCTTCAAATCTGAAGGATATAAACACACTAAGTTAAAAGTATATAGTAGCAATGATCACAAGAGCCAAAACATAGAATCAGCCTAAATGCCAATGACATATACCTTTTGTAAAATCAAAACCCACAGGTTGTGAGGCTATCCCACATGCCCAGTTTCTAGCCCTTTAGATGGACAGGTCTGAAGAAGCAGGGTAGTTAGTAGTAAAGAAACAATACACCAAGCCTATTAGGAAAGGATGATCATGGTAATTGTGGCCTTTTGCCTCATGCTCTCTACTTCCGCCCAAGAGACCAGAATTCCTCCTCCTTATTAAAATCAATATTAGGAGGGGAAGGTCGATTTATCCAGGTGGACTTTTATATACCAAAACAGAGATTTACAGAAAAGAGGAAGATGGGGAGCACTTTGTTTGGGGTTGACAGCTGGGTGTCATCATACATCTATGATAAAAATACGATATGTCCAATGGAAACCTACTATTAAAAAGCTGAAATTCTTTGGTTAGGACCACGTAGATGGATATTTAAATTTTTTTATTTTAGGTACTATGGTTTACAAAACCCAGATTCAAACACAGGAAAACCCTTCAGTTTAATAGGTTTTAATTCATGAAACATTGCAACGTCATACCCTCCCAGAGTCCCAATCCTCTCCAACAGTGTCCCAACTTCCTCTCTCTCCATTATAATTTTCTAACTAAAGACTATTTCTTAGTCTCTGTTGCAGTTGAACATTTGTTATCTTTTACTGTGATTATTTATATCCTAATATGAGAGACCATTCTGTATCTGCCCCTCTTCTGACTAAATTCTTTCAACATATGAAACTCCCTAGCTCCACCCACATGGTAGCAAATTGCATGTCTTTTTCCCTTAAAGCTAAATAGTATTCTACCATAAATACATCAGCATTCATCAGTTCTTTGACACTTGGGAATAGATTTTTTTTTTTTTGGTTTTTGGGTCACACCCGGCAGTGCTCAGGGGTTACTCCTGGTTCCATGCTCAGAAATCGCACCTGGCAGGCACGGGGGACCATATGGGGCACCGGGATTCGAACCGATAACCTTTTTGCATGAAAGGCAAGCGCCTTACCTCCATGCTATCTCCCGGGCCCCGGGAATAGATTTTAAGGTGAATATGTTAATATAATTAGGAAGTAAAAGACATTTTGGATAGTTTCACAATTAGGTCAATATGAATCACTAAATATAAATTATTAAGTCAAATCAACTAAAATAAAATAACAAAAAATGACACCTAAACTCAGAGAAATCTCAGAGTTACAAGAGGGTAAGTAGAAGAACGAATAAAGATAACTCTTGGTAGTAGGATGGTATTGAAAATTGGATGTTAGGGGGCCCGGGAGATAGCATGGAGGTAAGGCGTTTGCCTTTCATGCAAAAGGTCATTGGTTCAAATCCCGGTGCCCCATATGGTACCCCGTGCCTGCCAGGAGCAATTTCTGAGCATGGAGCCAGGAGTAACCCCTGAGCACTGCCGGGTGTGACCCAAAAACCAAAAAAAAAAAGAAAAGAAAAGAAAATTAGATGTTAGGAGTGGTAACAGTTGGCCATACGTAGAGGTATGAAGCTAAATTTTTCAGGCCCGTAATATTCTAAGTCTGTGTTTATTTAATGGAAGATAATAAAATTACATGAAAAATAGTAACTAAGGACTAGTCATCTTTTAGCATGTAAAATAAAAAAAACAATAACTAAGGACTAGTCATCTTTTAATGTAATTTTACCCCACCCCTTTTAATGTAATTTATTACAAATTCATGAGATTTAGTTTTTAATAGTGACTATGTTTAAGAACTGCTTTTTGTGTTCAGTGAGTTGTGATTTTTTTTAATGCTGGTTAATGTCTTATAGATTTTTATGTTCTGTACTGTGCAATAAAGTAAAGCTCAATAAAATGACAAATGGGGGCTGGAGAGCTAGTACAGGAGATAAGGCCATGCCTTATATGCAGCTGATATTCGTTTAGGGACAATACTTAATCACATATCTGGAAATAAGTCCTGAGCTCAATGAGGATTTAAAAAAAGCCTGTTTTCTGAAGTCTCAAAAATTTAGCAATTTGCTCATGCATGCTGTTATAACTAACTTTAAGACAACATTATATTTATTAATCTCTCTTCTGAGTATAGCTCTGGAGTAACCTTTTCCCAGCACTTCTGGGTTGGTTGTGGTAACTCCTTACCACGAGAGTAGTGCTACATCCTTGGACCCTTGCATTGAACTGCTTGTACAGTGACCAAAAATTTCCAGTCATATCCCATAGACCCTGTGAGAAATGATTGATTATTTTACCAAAAAATAAAAAAATAGAAATTGAAACACTTACAAAAAGTAAAATATAAATTTTAAATGTCATATTGACTGCCTAACCCAGAAAGGTTTTCAGTAACCAAAATCATTACAGTAATGTGAAATGAAGTATCCCTTGTGAGGTTGTGACATTTGAATTTGAAATTAAGGAGGCTTGCTAAATTCTTCCAGCATTTTCCTTTTACTCAACTTATATATTACAGATCTTAAAATTTTATAAGTATAAAGCAGCTCCCTAACTCAAAGTTTGACAAGTCATGCTTTTACTTTGTTGGTTAAGAGAAAGATATAGCATTTCTCATACTATTTCCTTGTCTCAGAATGCTTCAAAGAGGCTCTGTTGATAGTGAAAAAGATGGAGGTCCCCAGTTTGCAGAAGTTTTTGTCATTATTTGCTTTGGTGCAGTTATCATTACACTCAACTCAAAACTCCTTGGAGGAAACATGTGAGTATTACTAAAATGTGCTTTTTTTCTTCTTGACCCAGGCAGCAATTTCAGGGATTACTTGTTTTAAGTGTTTGAAATAACAGTAAAATTCAGTTTTCTAAAATTATCAAGGGTTTATATATCCAGTTAGGTGTTTGTCTTGCTCTTGGCTTATCCAGGTTCCTGGTGCCATATATGATCCTGAGAACTGCCAATTCTCTGAGTAGAGACAGAAATAAACTGCTTATAAATGAGTATGGCCCCCAAAGCAAAAATAAATATATTATCAAGGGTACCTAATAAGCTCAAGATGATCTCTCCTAAATAAGATGATATTCCTACATGCTGAGCCATTTTTTAGTTGTGTTTATTTTTTTAGTCACACCCAGTGGTGCTAAGATTTATTCCTGGCTCTGTACTCAGGAATCACTCCTGGTTGTGCTTGAGGGATGATATGGGATGCTGGGAATGGAAACTGGGTCAGCCACGTGCAAGTCAAGTGCCTTAACCATTGTGCTGTATCTTTGGCTTCTCTGTTGGAAGATTATATCCATCTGGGGCTCAAATGATTCATACTTTTTAGTAAATTTGTATACAAGAGAACATTAGAGTTTGGTTGGAAAAGGAGTCCTTCAGGAATTAGAGATCATTCATCTAAACTGAACATCTAGATATGTTTCTTTTTTATCAGTGATCTTGAACTACCAGCCTACAGACCAGTGATGGACCACTGATCTACCGCCTTTTTTTTTTATAACTGCTAGTTGTTGGACTATATCAAGGACAGGTACAGTCTGCAGGTGTAAAAAGGTTTAAGGATCCTATTTTAGGTGATTAATCTTAAAAAGTTAGGAAGGAATAGTATGGGAATAGGACAATGTAAGCATTTGCTTAATATAGAGATCTGTCTTCATGATCACTGTTTAAGTACAGTATTCTATAGCAGAAGGGAATTTATGATACATTGAATTCTGTGTAATTAACTCTTATGATATGGACCAGCTAGCTATGTTTTAATCTTTATGAGTGTATATTGTTTTCTAGATCTTTTTTTCAGAGCCTCTGTGTACTGGGTTACTGTATACTTCCCCTGACAGTGTCAATGGTGATTTGTCGAGTGGTACTTTTGGCTGAGCCAGGACCAATAAGCTTCATGATCCGACTTTTTGTGGTGATCGTGATGTTTTGCTGGTCTATAGTAGGTAAGATTATAATTATTAGTATTAATAAAAAGAACAGGTGAAAGTATGCTGCTGATAGAGAAATATAAGTCCTAATCACATGTGAGAGTGATATGATTTCTAGTAACTCTCATAGTGCTCCCTTGTCTAAGTTGGCATTAATTGGGGTGATGTTCATAATATCTGAGTTGGGGATATATATAAAATGTGGCAAGTCACATCCTTTGTAGAAAAACTTTAGGGACCCAGGAGATAGCATGGAGGTAAGGCGTTTACCTTTCATGCAAAA
>PVKC010047581.1:0-11037 GCA_004027635.1 Crocidura indochinensis | reverse complement strand
TTTCCCTACTTTTTCGGCAGTTTCTAGAACTTTATCTTTCTTGCTAATAATAGATTCTCCCCAAACTTGAACTGTTTCATATAACTTTTTTCCTGGTTCAATTAGATAAGGATTAGCAACCTTTTCTACACTTTCCTTTACAGCAGAAGCTGCAGTTTTTATGTAATTCTCTACGCTCGACCTTTCAGTACTATCGACCTTTCAGTACTATCGACCGTCAGAGCAGATGAAGGAATTGCTGCTATAGATAGAGCTGTGGCGGAAACTAAACCTAATGCTTTTAGGGATAAAGGTAATAAAGTAATTTTCATAATGAATATATTTATATTCAAATAGTTAGAAAAATTATTGTTTTTTGGGGGCGGGATTATTTGCTGCGGATGATTTTTTCTGTAATTCTTGATATTGCTTTACCAGAGATTGTATATTTAATAAGTTATTTATTAGCTTGAAGTTAATTAATAATCCATCTTTATCATTCTTTCAAGACTTTTCATTTTCTTCTAGTGACTTAATTTCCTCTTTAAGTCTTTCAATAATCTCTGTTTGATCCATATTGCCATTATTAATATCTCCATCTAATGTTTTCTGGTTTTTTCCGCTTGGGTTGTCTTCATCTTTCTTTTTTGATTCCGGTTTAGTTTCCTTCTTCTCATCTTTTGTTGAAGTAGACTCAGATTGATCTTTTGACGTTTCAGGAGTATCTGGAGAAGCTGCCGGAGGAGAAGAGGGTGTTGTCTGAGGATCAGAACTATTTGGAATAGAAGTTTGTGATGTGTTTGAAGAACTAGGTGTAGTATTATTTTTCTTGTTTTTATCAACGCTTTCTTGTTGTTCTTTCTTTTTTTGTGGTTCGATTTCTTTTTCTTTAATCTCGGGTCTTTCGTCTAAAGATACTAGCGGTTCTATACTAGCCGGCTTATTGGATGAAATTAATGAAGCGCTTCCTGCAGCAGCAATAGCCACTAATACAGTAGGGATTATTCTGGAGGTAAATTTAGATGTAAATATCGACTCTATATTCATGTTTATTCGTAGTTCATAAATAAATTAATAAAAAATGCACCAATATTAATCAGTCAGTTAATATAGTTACTTTATCTTTATAGAGGATTTGATATTTAATTCGTAAAAAACAACGACAACAGAGAGTCTTTGAGATCTATTTTTCTAGATTATCTCGATAAGGTAAATCTTCCGAATTAAAAACATTTATATTAAAGCTATTCACTACATCTATATCTGCTGTATTATCTGCAACAGCGACAATTACCGTCATCAAATTAAATTTACGTAATTCCCCAAACAAAACAACAATAGTGATTGAGAATAGAGTTGTGGATCCGGAAAATTTGGCAGAATCAGAAAATAAACTTAAAAAGAGAACTAAGAGGGCAAAGAAACTAGAGGAAAAAAATAAAATTGAAAATCAAGAAATAACTCCATTAAAGAAAGCGTCTGTAAATAGTAGAGGACTATATAAACCTTCAATCTTTAAGTCAAAATGGATTTGTAGATATTCATCACTTTGATAGTATTAATTAGAGGTTTTTCTTTGTACTTCTTGAGAAAATTTTTGTTGCAAGGTTTCTTGTTTACTCTTTAATTCATTACATTTTTGAGCATTATTTGTTTTATCTGCTTCTTTAATACAATGACTATTCCACTCTTGACTAACAACATTAGATTCTTGACTAATTTGTTCTTTTTTTGTTAATACAACTGCAGACATTACATTAGTTTCAATGTTGTCAGAATTCTTCTTAGAAACTAAAGCGGTCGAGGATATAGTATTATTTGTATCTTCTTTAGGTGATTGAGTTATGTAATAAACAGATACACCTCCTGCAGAAGCTACAGGCCCTAAAACACCAAGCAATGCTAAGCTTCGTAAGCTGAAAATAGGCCTATGTAAAGGCACCATTCCATCTACGCCAACAGACTCAAAATTTATCTTTTTACTCATTAGGGGATTATCAGTTATTTCTTGTTCGCTTATCGAAGCAAAAGAAATACTTGTCTCATTGTAATTATTTTCGGTTTGAAATTTGTTTTTGAGCTTGTGTTTCTGCTACTTTAATTAAGTTTTGACAGATCTGTCATTTATGGAAATTTTCATTTTTTAATTTTGTTAAATCTTGTTGTTGGCAATGATTTAAGGTTTCCTTCGGTTCATGCCGCACCCCTGACACTTTAGGAGATTTAGCTTTTTCGTTAGATTCATGACCAGCTTTTTCCTCTTCTAAAACAAAATCAACATCATTACTTACTTCAATATCTTTATTGACTAATCCACTAAGAGCAATACCTCCTGCCACTCCACTAAATATTCCCCCTACTCCTAATACAGAACATATAAATATTTTTTTTCAACTAGTTGCATTACTTGCAGATAAGTTCTTATCTGTATGAACAGGTACTGAATTTATATATGTAGACATTCAAATCTATTAATTAGGGGGCTTAATATAAAAAGCATTTATTTTTTAACACAACTTAAATAATATTTCAAATAAATGAATAATTCAATCAAATTAATTTCTTGGAATGTTGATTTACAGGGGGATGTGATTAGATGAAGGGCGATATGTGAGATTATTAAAGATATTGATCCAGACATAATACTTATACAAGAAGCTACAGTTCCATTTCTTAAACAAATAACAAAGATACTTCATGGTTATAAATTTTTTGGGAGTACTAAGACCCCATACTTCGTATTCATGGCTTTTAAAAACTCAACCATAAAAGTACAAAAAACAAAATTACATAGTTTCCCTAATAGTAGAATGGGAAGAAATATATGCATAGCTAATATAGAGTGAAATAACAAGGAATTATGTATTGTGACTTCACATTTAGAAAGTGAAAAGCTAAATACTGGGGAAAGAAAGAATCAATTTAGGGAATTATTAAAGAAAATGCGAGAATCTAAATGTTCAGTTATATTTGCGGGAGATACGAATCTTAGGAATAAGGAAGTTGTAGAGGTAGGGGGATTACCTGAGGAAATAAAAGATTTTTGAGAATGTATGGGTAAACCAGAAGATTGCAAAATTACCTGAGATGTTCAAAGAAAGCCTATAGAGTTAATTCCTATGCGTTATGCGGGAGGGAGATATGACAGAATATTTTTTAAGTCTAGTGGAGACAGTAAATTAATACCTCAATACTTAAATGCTTTAGGAAAAGAAGAAATATCTAAGGGTATGTATGCAAGTGATCATTTAGGTCTATCTTTTGCTTTTATTATTGAATAATTAACATTTTTGCTTATTCTTGTAACTTATCGAATTTTATGTAATAACCAAAATCCCATTATTACTTTCTGCAGATGTAACAACAGGAATATCTACTGAATCTAAATTAAGTTTTGTGAGTTTCTAAACATAATATATTTTTGAATTATGAAAGTATAAGTTGTTTCTGGTTAATTATCTGGCTGTTACAAAGCTCCACTATAAGGCAAAGTCTTAATATAGTCTTCCATAAGTTCTCAATCTGGATTTCCTTGAGAATCTACAGGTAATTTAATTTTTGATTTTTTCATTCTTTCCAAATGTCATTTTCTACCGTAATTGAATTTGTGTTTTTCGCACCGTATTAATGTGCTTAAAAACATGGCTGAATATTTTGATAAAGAGTGTTTTTTTAATCTCAAAATATTTATGGCTGAATTTGCAGCAAAATCTTTTTCTTGATAAAAAGACTCACAAACTGATCCATCATTTGCTACCGTAATACATCTCCCTTTTTCTATATGTTTTGAATCCACAATGAAAAAACCTCGAATTCCGTTATTTTTTCGTGATGACGTAACTACAGGAATATTGCCCGAACTTAATCTTTTCACGCAAGATATTTTCCCTTGGTTAATTTCAAATATTTCTTCATAGTCAAATCATTTTCAAAGATCCGGATTCAAATCGAAGTTGTTTATTTTGATATTATTAAACCATTCAGGAACTTTAAAAGCGTTAGAATCTAAAAGATGATTCGTAGTTCTATTTGTTTGTCTTCCATATTCAGAATAAAAAAATTCATTTATAATTCTAGATAAAGTGTAACTTAAGATTGTTTTCGTAAAATCTCCATTAGTTAATTTGGTGTAGTCAGTTTCCATATATGCTTCTGCACACCATTCATCTTCTCATCAAACATTTTTTAAAACGCTTAAGCCTGGAACAGATTTAAATGATCAATATGCTTCTAGTCATCTGTTTTTAATACTATTTCATTTTTTATTATCTATTTCTCCGTGTCTTTTATTTTTTATAAAATCATCGTCCTTAAAGTATCCGAAGAATGTTGAGCTTTTGCGATTGTGAGGTGAGTGGGCTTCAAAAACCAGTATAGAAGCGGTAACTCCGACTGAACTAAAGATATTTTCGGGCATAGAAAATACAGCTTTTAGTGTGTGCTTTTCTAATAATCTTTTTTTCACATTCTCCACTTTCTTTTTGTTTGAAACACATGTTGAAATTTGACAAATAGCTACACAAATTCCGTTTGGTCTTAGACAATCCAAAGTATTTTCAATAAATATCAATTGTTCATATGCATTACCATCATGATAAGGAGGATTTAGGAAGCCTTTTGTGGGGTTTTGGGATTTAATTAATTTCTTTTTCTCTTTGCAAAAACAACTGCCAAAAAGAATATTACTCTTTCCATCGCCACTCATCATCATATTTGAACAAGCGTGAGCAAACATATCCGATCCTTTTTCAATACCTAATAACTGTTTAGATTTAATTTCTTTATGTTTATCTAAATCATCTCCGGCTTGTTCCATCATGTATTTCATGGCTGAAACTAAGAAACCCGCTGTACCGCAGCAAGGGTCAAATACCACGTCATCTTTTGTTAATTGCGCTACATCACAGAAAAAATCTGTTATGTTCGTAGGAGTCAATACAAGACCCATTTTTGCATCACTATCTACATGCTTAATAAATTGAGTGTAGAATCTACCCAAAATATCAAATTTATTTCTTTTGATAAAAGGAAAAACATCTCCCTCAATCATTTCAATGAACTCTTTTAATTTTTGGTTTGTTTTTTGTGTTTCGGGAATTTTTTCGGAATTAAAATCGGAAATATTTTTAATTTTTTCATACTCTCTAATAATAACATTTTGTTTTTCACTATTCAGATTGTTTTCTTCAAACACTCTTTTGCAAGCTGCAATAAGATCCTCTAATAAATTCTCGTTTTTTTTATGATTCATGTAGCCGCTTCGAAACGCTTCGTTTTGTAAAGCAACAAGAATAGCGCCAATCAAAGTGCAACGTTCTTTTGCGGGTACAGAACTTTTGTGTAATAAATAGTTATACTCAACAGCTTTTTCGTTAAGTTTGGTTTCTAAGATTTCTTCAAAATGATCATTGAAATATTCTATAATAACTTCTGGTCTAGGAATAGTATTGATTTGGGTATATTTTGTCTTATAATTATCTTCAAGTTTAGGCCAAACAAAAACAGACGTTCTTTTTTCTACTTCATTCTCACCACTTACAGCAATAGCTACAACATTAAATTTATCTTTTAGATGGTTGGAATAATGTAAAACTCCGTCCACAGCATAATCTTGATATTTGTTTTTGTTTTCGCTTTCATGTCTATTTACATCCGATTTACATCCGATTTACATTCAATAATCATTGCAATATCTGGACGTTGCAAAAATCGAATAATGAAATCTGGTTTTCCCTGCTTTTTCCCTTTTTTAGAAGCGCAAGAAAGCGCCTTACTGATCCCATGGTTAATAGAAGACTGTTCCTCAATCTCAATATCAGGGTTATTACGATAACCCTGTTTCTCCAACATATCTCTTACGAGTTCCTCTGTTTTACGTTCATTCATCGGAAAGTTGACTATTTTCTTATCATGAGTAATAATTTAAAAAATAATTATACATTGTTTAAAAAATTCACGCTTAATTTCTAATAATTTCATAAAAAATAAATATCTAATCAAATTCCTAAATTAAGCTTAAGAATATATATATGAATGAAAATTCAAACAAAGATAATTAAGTGGTTACAGATTCGTTGAAAACATAAATTTATATGCATTTATGTATGGGCAAGTAGATATGAAGGAGAAGTTTGTGTAGTTATTGTGAAAGATACGAATCTTAGGAATAAGGAAGTTGTAGAGTTAAGGGGATTACCTGAGGAAATAAAAGATTTTTGAGAATGTATGGGTAAACCAGAAGATTTCAAAATTACATGAGATGTTCAAAGAAAGCCTATAGAGTTAATTCCAATGCGTTATGCAGGAGGGAGATATGACAGAATATTTTTTAAGTCTAGTGGAGACAGTAAATTAATTCCCAATTACCTAAATGCTTTAGGAAAAGAAGAAATATCTAAGCGTATGTATGCTAGTTCACTTAGGTCTATCTTTTGCTTTTATTATTGAATAATAACTATTTCGTTCGGGCTTGTAACTTATCGAATTTTATGTAATAACCAAAATCCCATTATTACTTTCTGAAGATGTAACAATAAGAGTTTTGTGAGTTTCTAAACACAAATATATTTTCGAATTATGAAAGTATAAGTTGTTTCTGGTTAATTATCTGGCTGTTACAAAGCTTCACTATAAGGCAAAGTCTTAATATAGTTTTCCATAAATTCTCAATCTGGATTTCCTTGAGAATCTACAGGCAATTTAATTTCGGAATTCCCCATGCGTTGCAAACCCCATTTTCTACCATAATGAAATCTGTATTTTTCCTTCCTTATTAATGTAGCGAGAAACAGAGCTAAATATTTTGATAAAAAGTGTTCTTTCAATCTTAAAATACTTACGTCGGAACTTGCAGCAAAATCTTCCTCTATATAAAAAGATTCAGCAACGGATCCATTATTTGCTACAGTAATACAACTCCCTTTTTCAATATATTTGTTATCAATGAGATATCAACCGTGCAACCCGTTGTTGTTTTTTGATGCTGTAACAACGGGAATATCTCCGAGTTTTAATTTAGTTAAAGAATGTAATTTACCTCTCGATATATTAAAAATTTCATTATATCTAAAACTTCCTCACCTATCAGTATCTAGATTCAAATTGGACGCGGACTCATTTGTTTTTTCAATAGAAACTAGGCAACCACACTTAATTTTGTCTAAATATTCACTATAAGGTAATGATTTAATGTAACTTTCCATAAATTCTCAATCTGGATTTCCTTGAGAATCTACAGGCAATTCTATCTCTGAATTTGACATACGATCTAAACTCCATGTTCTTCCATAATTAAACCTATATCTTTCTGCCCTTATTAAAGTATTTAAAAACATTGCCGATTCTTTGGATAAATAAGAATTTTTTAATCTCAAAACACTGACATTTGGGGTTGCTGCAAAATCTTCTTCTTGATAAAAAGATTCCCCAATAGATCCATGATTTGCTACAGTAATACAACCTCCTCGTTCTATATATTGCCGATTAACAGATAAATAATCCAAAATCCCGTTATTTTTTTCTGTGGATGTAACAACAGGAATATCTCCGGGGCCTAAATTTTCAAAAGATGATAATTTTCCAATAGTAATGTCAAAAATCTCATTATAGTGAAATGATTTTCGAGACTTCTCATCCCAATTCGGATTCGAAATGGTGTTGTAAGCGGGGCTGTTACTTTTGTTTAATGAACTCATTTAAGAACTTCTGAAATATCCGGAACCAAAATCCCGAATAGTTCCATTTACTTGTTTTCCATATGCAGAATAACGAAATGTATTTTCTGCTATGCACATGCAATAATACGCTTTTGTTGCAAAGTTCATGTTTATTATTGGAGTTAATATACTGAAATTTTGAATAGTGTAATAAGGCTCAGTTTGAATATTAGCATTTAGAAAATGTCTCACGAGATTCGCCGAAATTGTTCCCTCGGACAATGCATTTAATCCTCAAACTGAATTAACTCTACCAAAAACCCTAAGATTGTTTTTGTGTGTAATCAATGCAATTTCATTTGTTGTGAAATTCAATCTATGTATATTAAGATTGGATCTTTTATTTATATGAAATAGAGTTTTTAAGGACACTAATTTCATATATTACAAACCCTTATTTTGAATTTTGAATGCAACGTAATCTCTTAATGTTTTTTCAAAATCCTCTTTGGTCAATTTGGTGTAATCGGTTTTCATATATGCTTCTGCACATCATTCATCTTTTTCATCAACTTTTTTTAAAACGCTTAAGCCCGGAGCAGATTCCAGGTATTTATATTTCTTCAATCATTCTTTTTTAATTTCATTTCATTTTTTATTCTTATCATTTGTTCTACCGAATTTTCTATGTTTTGTAAAACCATCATCTTTGAAATATCCAAAGAATGTCGGTTTTTTTGTATCTTGGTGGGGTTTGTGGGCTTGAAAGACCAGTATAGAAGTGGTAGCACCTACCGGGTAAAAGAGATCATTGGGCATAGAAAATACAGCTCTTAGAGTATGTTTCTTTAATAATCTTTGTCTCACGTTTTTTATTTTCTTTTCTTTTGAGGTACATGTCGACATTTGACAAATAGCCACGCAAGTCCCGTTTTTTTCTAGGCACTCCAAAGTATTTTCAACAAATTCCAATTGTTCATCTGCATTACCTTTAATATAAGGGGGATTTAGGAAGCCTATTGTGGGTTTTTTGTCTTTAATGGTTTTCTTATGATCTTTATCAAAACAATCTCCAAAAATAATATTGCTCTTTCCATCTCCGCGCATCATCATATTTGAACAAGCGTGAGCAAACATATCCGATCTTTTTTCTATACCTAATAACTGTTCAGATTTAATTTTTTTTCATGCATCCGAATTATTTCCGGCTTTTTCAAGCATGTATTTCATAGCCGAAACCAAGAAACCCGCTGTACCGCAACAAGGGTCAAATACCACATCACCCTCATCTAATTCACTGACATCACAGAAAAAATCTGTTATGTGTATAGGAGTCAATACAAGACCCGTTTTTGAATCACTACCTGCATATTTAATAAACTGGGTGTAGAATATACCCAAAATATCAAATTGACGGTTGTTAATAAAATGAAGAATGTCTTCCTTAATTTTTGAAATGAAATCTCTTAACAGAAAGTTTGCTTTTTGTTTTTTTATTTTTTTGTCGTAAATTTTTTGGGAAGAGAAATCCGAATTATTTTTAAATTTGGAATATTCTTCGATAATAATATTTATTTTTTTATCATCCAGTTCATTTTTTTTAAACACTCTTCCACAAGCATCAAGAAGGTTATCTATTAAATCTTGGTTTTTTTCAAGATAATGATAGCTATTTAGAAATGCTTCATCTTGCAAAGCCACTAGAATAGCACTAACCAAAGTACAACGTTCTACTTCGGGTACAGATTTGTCGTGTAATCAAGAGTTATATTCAATAGCTTTATCTTTAAGTTTTTCTTCTGAGATACCTTCAGAATAAACAGAAAAAAGATTTGTAACATCGCTTGGTTTAAGAATAGTTTCGGCCTTAATTTCTTTTTCTGCATAATTACCTTTAAGCCAAATAAAAGTGGATTGTTTTTTTTCTATTTCATTCTCTCCGCTTATAGCAATGGCTGTAACGTTAAAATTATTTTTCAGACCTTTAGCATATCATAAAGCACCATCCACAGCATAATCTTTAGGTTTGTTTTTTAACTTACTTTCATGTTTATTTACATTCGATTTACATTCGATTTACATTCAATAACGATTATGTCGTCTTGATTTTGTAAAAAATGAATAATAAAATCCGGCCTTCCTTCCCCTTCTCCACTCTTAGAAAAGTTAGCAAGAGATTCGTTGATCTTGGGGTTAGTAGATTTCTGTTCTTCAACCTTAATATAAGGGTCATTGTAATAACCCTGTTTCCTCAGCATATCTCTTACGAGATTCTCTGTATTACGTTCGTTCGACAATTTGATTTTTTTTCAATTTTATAAAAAAACAAATATTTAATTAAATTCCCAAATTAAGCTTGAAAAATATACATATATAAATGAAAATCAAACAAAGATAATTAAGTGGTTACAGATTCGTTGAAAATATAAATTTATACGCATTTATGGATGGGGCAAGGATAAGTTTGTGGAGTTATTGGGAAAGATACAAATTTTAGGAATAAGGAAGTTGTAGATGTAGGGGGAGATATGAAAGAATATTTTTTAAGTCTAGTGGAGAAAGTAAATTAATACTTCAATATCTAAATTTAGGTCTATCTTTTTCTTTTTTATTTAATAACTAATATTTTATTTTGATTTTTTAGATATTCATGAATTTGATTTATTGCAGACTGATCAGGTAAATTACCTAATTTAGAAACTATATTTCCTGACAATATAGAACCTACAGTACCACAAACTTTAGGATCATATCCTTGTAAATAAGAATATATCATTCCCGCGGCAAAGTAATCTCCCGCCCCCACAGTATCTACAGCTACAACATCAGGAACAATAGGTATAAATTCGCTCTTATCTTTATGAATTACATATGCTCCTTCGTGCCCCATAGTCACTGCACACAGATCAAAATTCTTAGTTTTTAAGAATTCAATCAATTCATCCCTCTTCTCTATTCCAAATAATTGTTTGTATTCAGCTTCAGTACCGGAAACGATAGATGCTTTTGTAATAGCTTCTCCGATTCTTTCTTTATATTTATCTGCTCAAAAAATATCTGAAAGAACTATTGCCATCTTTATAATACCTTGATCTACAAGCTTATAAAAATGATTAATTACATCAACATTTGCATTTCCAGTAAAAAGATACCCTTCGCAGACTACAAATTCAAAAGTAGATACCTTTTCTCAATCAATATCATTAGTCTCAAGGAATAATCTTTCATCAAAAATGGAAAACATTGTTCTCTGCGAACTTGGATGGACGCAAACAGCAACGATGCTACTGTTTAATCCTGGCTTTACAGCGATGAAATTTTCAATATTGCATTCAACTAATCCTTCTTTAATAATCTCTCCATTTTCATCGTCAGAACTAACTCCAACCATTCCGGCTCTATA
>PVKC010047580.1:0-11046 GCA_004027635.1 Crocidura indochinensis | reverse complement strand
CAAAAAAAGAAGTCTAAAAAAGATAATTCCAGTATGTGCACTAGAAGGACCTTTTCCTGCTGGGTTGCTCCTTAGGAAGGGATCTGCTTCTGCTATTAAGTCTGGAACTGGCAGCTGCTGTCGATGATGAAGTAAATGGTCTTTTCCTAGCACCTCTTAGGCTAGCCAGTCTAGTGAACGGCTGATTTCATCTGCCTGAAGATGACACAGAAAGCTGGATTCACATTCTACGGGGTGCAGAAACCAGTGAGAACAGAAGCTGCAGAACAAACAATACACACATACACATATATCCTCACTCATGCATGTACACCCACCCACAAGTATGTTTATGCACACTAATATACTCACAAACACACTGCTGAGTTATTGCGGGCTGGGCTGCATTCCCAGGATCAGGGCAGACATTGTCTTTCCTTTCCAGTCCCACATGCAGCCCCCATAGACAGGCCTCCCATTCCCTTCCCCAGTGCAGTGAACCAGAGTCCAGGACAGAGGCCCCTGCAGTCAGCTAAAGACATTCGGGTATTCAGGTGTTCAGTCACAGGCCAAGGGCAGCCGCCCCGCACAACACACGTGCCCAGAATTCTAGAGACAGGCATGAAGGAACTTGATGAGAAGAAGCTGGCAGGGGATGAGGCCAGAAGAATGGAACCGGGGGCCGCAGTCAAGTCGTCATCAGGGGCCGGGCAGTCAGGCAGGCGCCGCAGGAAGAGCCAGACGGACCTAGGCACCTCAGACGAAATCCGCAGAGACCTGTAGGAAGAGAAGTCTACTGGGCCCACACTGCTGTACAGACCCACATGTGCTTCTTGGGAGGGTCCTCTCCAGCAGTGCTCTGGGGCTCTAGGGTCCCTCCAGTTGTGGGGTCTGAGGGTTGAGTGTTCAGGCCATGAGACCCACACCAGAATGTGCTCAGGGATCTGTGTATGGCCAGTGCTCAAACCCTAGGCCTTGTGTGTGTGACTCCAGTGCTCTGTGACAACCTCCACAGTCATCTCTCTCTCATCCTTCACCTGGTGTTGGTTCTGTCTGAAAACATGAACACAAACATGCACACACGCAGACATATGCAAACACACACATACATGCACGGACGCATGCATGTTGAACAAGGCCAGCTCCCCTGGCTGCTGAGGTTGGATTTGATAACAGAGAACCTGTCAGCCGGTTGCACTTTGCCTTGTGCCTTTTCCATAATTATGCTCTCCTGTGTCCCATAGAACATTCACCCCTAGGGGCTGAAGCAATGGCACAGCGGGAGGGCATTTGCCTTGCACACAGCTAGTCCAGGCCTGATCTCGGTTCAATCCCTTGGCATCCCATATGGTCCCCCAAGCCAGGAGCGATTTCTGAGCGTATAGCCAGGAGTAACCCCTGAGCGTCACAGGGTGTGGCCCAAAATAAAAAAAAAATTCACTCCCAGATGAGCAGGATGGGCCACCCCTCTTCACCTCAGATCCTGCTAGGGAAGGACTTGCCATCCCAAAGGGGCCTGGGAGAAGAAACTCAAAGCACTGACCATTTCTGGGGGTGACTGAAGCCACCTACCAAGGGCTAAATGGAACTTCATATAGCTCAGAACTGTCACCCCATACAAATGTCTGAACATTTGGGCCCAGACCCTCTGGTGATGCTCCTCCCTCTGAAATAGGAACCCCAGGGAATGATCTTCATGTCACCCTGAGTATTGATGGAAACACCACTACCTCCTCTCAAACTAGTGCCAACTGGTACATTCAGAACCCACCTGTTGAGCTTTGTTTGCTTTGGGTTCTCTCAAGCATTGCTCAGGATGTCCAGGGATCCTATTGGTGATTCTTAACCTCCCAGTCTGAGGGAGGTGGTGTTGAGGTCCCGTGAGGATGCACCTGATGCTGCTCAGGGGACCTCTTGTTGCTGGGTCTGAACCTGGGTAAGGTGAACTCCATGCTCTATGATCCGACCAAGCACAGGGGTTTGTTTGGTCTACGTATTATACTCTGTGATCGTTTGATTATTCCGTGCTGTTTCATTCTGTTTTGTTTTTGTTTGGGGGCCACATCTGATGGCACTCAGGAGTTACTCCTGGCTCTGTGCTCAGAAATTACTCCCTCAGGTTTGGGGGACTATATGGGATGTCAGGGATCAGCCGCATGCAATGCCCTAAACTTTCCTACTATTATTGCCTTGGCCTCTGTGAAGATGTTTTAAGAGAGAGAGAGAGAGAGAGAGAGAGAGAGAGAGAGAGAGAGGAGAGAGAGAGGAGAGAGAGAGAGGAGAGAGAGGGAGAAAGGAACTCTGTAATATTTACAACGCCGGGTTTTCCTTTGAAACCCCAAACCATAAGAAGAGTCAGATCCTTCTCGAAGCAGGCACCTGGCACCCATTTAAGTTTGTGGGTGGAGAAGAGACAGCTGTTCACACAGGAGCCATTTGCATCAGGGTCAGGCTAGAAGATTCTTGGTGGGAACAGGAGTTTGGTGTTGGCTCTGCTTGCTGGGCATCAACAACCTCGTGAGTGACAGAGAAAGAGAGAAGAGTGGCCAATAATCCAGGAACTTCATTTTCATTTTCACTAGTGAGCGACCCTGCAACCCATCTTTTCTTCCCACAAGGTCTGGAAACAGTCAACAAAGCCAGAGTCTCCCTCTCGCTCATCTCCTCTTCTCTCCTTTGTCTTCCCTTCCCCAACTCTTCTTTTCTCCACTGCATCCCTATGAGCTCAGAGAGGCTGCAGGACAGCACCAGGATGCTATGGGGTGAGGGTCTGGGGGCCTTGGAATAGAAAGGCAAGACTTTATTTAGGGGACACCCTGTAGAGAAGTCGCTACAACCCCAGTCTGACTGACCATCTATCTGTTTCCTTCCAGGAGCACATCGACGTGGACAGTGAAGTGGTGTTTGAACTGGCCGCCTACATTCTCCAGGTGAGTGGGCAGCCCGGGCCTCCATGGAGGGTGTCCTCGCTGTCCTTTGTAAGGTCCACCCGAGTTGATGCTGAGTCGAAGACCACCTCCAAGATGCAAAAGGGACTTTATTTGGCTAGCTAGCCGAGGTTCAAGTCTCATCCAACCAGGACCCCGAATCAAATCTTCAAGCAGTTTATATAGGGCTTTACAAGCTTCAAGAACTCAAGCATTTCATTGGTTAATGCAAACAGTTCATCCTTTACAACATACATGATTGGTCTCTATCTTTCATCGCATACATGACTGGCCTATATCATTTTGCGCACAAAGTACTTTATTTCTTAGCATTGATGTTTCAACTTATCTCTGACTCAACTTTGGTTGTCAAGAAGGCCTTATCAGGTGGAACATTCCAGACCCCCCCCCCACAATTCCTCTATCTTAACAGAAGAAAGAAGGTCTTGACATCCCTACATTTCTTTCGAGAGTATTTTCTGTGGTTTTATATCTGAGTTCATTCCCTCTGCCTTGACTCAGAGTGGAAATGAATTAACTCCCTCTGCCTTAGCTCAGAGTAGAAAAGTACCTAAATTTTTAATCTGCCTCAAAAAGAACTTCTTTACTAGGGGCTTGGGACCACTTTGGTTCTCACACCTTCCCCCCAAATCTGGGTGTCCCTGAAACCTGATATAGAAAGAAGAGAAGACTCAGCCCATAACCAGCCATTCTGCCCACACATCTGTTCTCTGGATTCTTGCAGCATTTCCAACTGCCAAACGTCCATGTTCCCCCAGATGGTGACAGTGTGTGTCTGTAGAGGGACATGTCAGGGTCCCCTGAACACGGGGACTCAAAGGGTCTTCCATGGACCCTCAATCTCCTTCTCCGTTTTGGGCACATGGAGTGGTGACAAGAGAAGGTCCCCTACAAACAGGCTGAGGTGCTAAGCAGGCTTAAACAGGAGAGGAAAATATGTCCCCATTAATTCCCCAACCACTGGGTGAGGCATATACTAGATTCCCTGTCCCAACCCGAACTGTCCCTGCCACCAGCTCTTCAGCATGGGAAATAGCCCAGAGTCCAGAGTAGGAGAAAAAGCCAGAAAGAAAAAAAGATATTCTCAGACTCTTCAACTCAGAAAAAGACCCAGCAGAACCAAAAGATGGGGACTGGCCTTTGTCATTCCAGATCATTCCCTTGGCTTATCCCTTTCTGAAGTTGAATTTTGTGTCTGGGATACTGAAATCTGCAGCGTAAACTTCATTGATAATGGCCGTGGAGCAGGGGTCTGGAATGTTATCAGCCCTAGGGTTTTGTCCTGGCTCTGGGAGTTTGGAACAAGATTACAATATGTTCCTCATGTTGGTTTTTTTTTTTTCCTTCCACAGGAGGCAAAAGGGGATTTTTCTAGGTAAGTTTAAAAAAAATTTTTTAAACATTTTTTTTCTTTTTGCTTAAAAATGTATTGCTGCATCTCTGTGGGTTTGATTTGTTTAAGTTTGGGGGCCACACCTGGCAGTGCTCAGGGCTTCCTCCTGCCTCTGCACTCAGGGATTAGTCCTGGCGGAGCTCAGACCAGATGGGCTTCGGGGTTCAAACCAGGGTCAGCCACATGCAAGACAGGCGTCCCACCTGCTGCGCTGTCTCTGACCCTCTAATGCATTTCTCAACTGTCCTAACAATGTTGGGGGATATATCCTTGCTCTAGTAGCTCAGCCAAAGCAAAAATAATTCTCTACTCTCTGCAGCAAGGGTTGACCATTTTCTGCAGATGGGTCCGGGGAGGGAGCCTAGTGTTTCAGGCTTTGTAGGCCCATGACCCATCTCTCCAACATGCCCTTGTGTGCTCAAAAACTATTCCAGGGGCCAGAGAGATAGCATGGAGGTAGGGTGTTTGCCTTGCATGCAGAAGAACAGTGTTTCAAATCCCGGCACCCCATATGGTCCCCCAAACCTGCCAGGAGTGTAGAGCCAGGACTAACCCCTGAGCACTGCCGGGTGTGACCCCCCCCAAAAAAACAAAAACTGTTCCAAAGGGCCAGAGCAATAGCACAGCAGGGAGAGAGTTTGCCTGGCACACAGCAGACTCAGGTTCGATCCCTGGCATCCATATGCTCCCCCCACCCCCTGAACATGTCAGGAGTGATTTCTGAGCATAGAAACAGGAGTGAGTTAACCCTACGAACTACCAGGTGTGGCAAAAAAATAACATAAACGAAAAGTAAAAATCTGTTCTCGGTAATGGGGGTAAGGAAGGTATTTGTATTAAAAAGCATGACTAGATTCTATAAATTTTAGTTATAGCCTAGAAATTGGTGCTGTGCTTTGGAACATTATTATCCCTCTTGTGGTGTCTCTGTCATGTCTTCAAAATGCCAGAGTTATTCTTGGATCACAAGACCCTACAGGGTAGGTAGGGGTTCACTTGTGACCCTGGTTGTCACACTGTGGTCCACCATCTCAATTTGAATATTTGCATAAGAGATCCTCTTTCCCTTTTATTTAGGTCTCACACATTCTCAGGGGTGCAGGAAGGATGAGAGTCTACAGGGGAGGGAGTTGGATTTTTAGGGCGTTGGCCTGAGACCTGGAATTGTGGGCAATGGAGTTATAACAGACCATCAGTGAATGGATTTGGATCTAGAAAAACTGGAGCATGTTTCTTTCTTGCTGCCCTTCCTTAATTCTGCCCTGCACTTGGAATCAGAACCCGGGCACTTGAAGAGCTCAGGTTCTGATCAACCAGCCAACTGCAGCCTGGCTGCTGGACAGTCGTGGTGTGCCCACTTCCACGCTCTCTGTCTCTCTCCCCCTCTCTCTCTTCCTCTTTTCCTCTCTTCTCTCTCTCTCTCTCTCTGGGCAGTCACAGCTCTCTCTCTCTCTCTCTCCTCTCCCCTCTTTCTCCTCTCTCTCCTCTCCCCTCTATTCAGCTCTGGGCAGTCACAACTTTCTCTCCTCTCTCTCTCCCCTGTTTCTCCTCTCTCTTCCCTCTCTCTTCTCTCCTCTCCTCTCATCTCCTCTCCTCTTTCTCTCTGATTCTGGGCTGTCACAGCTCTCTTCTCTCTCTCTTTTGTCTCTCCCCTCTCTCCAGCTCTGGGCAGTCATAGCTCTCTTTCTTTCTCTCCTCTCTTCTCTTTCTCCTCTCTCCTCTTTCTCTGTTCTCTTCTCTCTCTCTCTCTTTCTCTCTCTCCTCCCTCTGACTCTGGGCAGTCACAGATCTTTCTTTCTTATCTCCTTTCTTTGGCTCTGTGCAGTCACAGCTCTCTCTCTTTCTCTTTCTCTCCTCTCTCTCTGTTCTCTCCTTTGTCTTCTCTCCCCTCTCTCCTCTCTCCTCTTTCTCTTCTCTCCCCTCTCTCTCCTCTCTTTTTTCTTGGTTTTTGAACCACACCCAGTGATGCTTCAAGGTTACTCATGATTATGCGCTCAGAAATGGCACCTGGCTTGGGGGACCATATGGGATGCCAGGGATCGAACCCAGCTCCGTCCTGGGTCAGCCGTATGCAAGGCAAACGCCCAACCTCTGTGCTATGGCTCTGGCCCCCCTCTCTCTCTTTTCTCTCCTCTCTCTTTTCTCTCTCCTCTCTCCAGCTCTGGGCAGAGTTCTCTCTCTCTCTCTGTCTCTGTGTCTCTCTCTGTGTCTCTGTCTCTGTCTCTGTCTCTGTCTCTGTCTCTCTCTGTCTCTCTCTCTCTCTCTCTCTCTCTCTCACTTACTCTTCCTCTCTCAGCTCTGCACTCTGCTCCCATTAGTATTTATTTTAGCCCGTTCCTTTGACAGGAGGGAATGTGAGCTGCCATTGCGTCATTTTACCCCACACATCCTGGGAACCGGGAACAGGAAGTGAGCCTGGGGCCCCCCAGGAACTCATGGTCCCCTAATGAGCTGGTGGAAAGCCAGGCCTTGGCCGCCCCGAAACAAACCCTTCTGCTCTTGCTGCGTTTGTCACGGCCAGCCGGGGAGGGAAGCAGCTGCCAGACCTTGATCCAAGTTGGGCTTGGCAGCCAGGATGAACACATCTAGACCAGGGATCCGGCCTGCACCCCTTTCTGTCACAAACCCAGACACATGTGCATGGAGTCAGAAGGAAGAATTAACTCTCCCCTTCTACACTCTACCTGCCCCCTCTCCTGGGGAAAAGCCTCCAAACATCACAGCAAACTTGGTAGTTTGGGGACTGAACAGTCAGCACCTCTGATGCCCAGATCTCAGATTTTGGTGTTACTGTAGGTGACTTTTTTATTTGGTGGGGAGCGATGTGCAGGAAATCCTGGGCAGGGTGGGGGCAGTTTCTTGGTGACTCTCAAGCAACCAGGTTCCCAAAATGCAGTGTTAGGGGCTGGAATGAGAACACAGCAGGGAGGGTGTTTGTTTTGCAAGTAGCTGAACCCTGGTTCTATCCCCGGTTCTATATGGTCCCCTCAACAGCCTGCCAGGAGTAATTTCTGAGGTCAGAGCTTAGGTCAGAGGTCAGAGTTACTCAAGAGTAACCTTGAATGCTGCCTGGTGTGGCCCCAAAACAAACCAAAAAATGCTGTGTTGCTTGGCTCTGGCCATGCCAGGTACTGCCAGACAAACCACCCTGGCAGTGATCAGGAACCTCTAGGGATGCACTCCATGATTTTCATGGGACCACGTGGTACATGGGATTGAACTGGATTGGCCACATGCAAGATATATGCCCTTGCTTCTGTGCTTGTTCCAGCTCCTGTGGTAAGTCACTCTTGCCAGTTAATAATTAATAACACAGGATTACAACGCTCATCATTGTATTGAACGGAAGGGTTGTGACTTGGGTATGTATCAGCAAACCCACTTCTGCCTGAATAACATGAGTAAAATCAGAGGCCACAGGGAACAGATAAGGCCCCAGGGAAAGCTCTGGTGTGACACACAGTCCAGGATTCCATTCTAAAATGCTCTAAGGGGCCAGAGCAATAGGACAACAGGGAGGGCTTTTGTCTTGCACACAGCTGAACTGGGTTTGATCTCTGGCATCCCATATGGTCCCCTGAACTCCACTAGAAGTGATCCCTGAGTGTAGAGCTGGGTGTGCGCCCTGAGCACTGGATCTCTCTCTCTTTCTCTCTCTTTCTCTCTCTCCCTCCCTCTCCTCTAGAATCTAGAAGATCCAGTAAACTTCTAAATTAATACTAAAGGCAAAGGAAGTCTTTTCTAGCCAGAGAGTCTTGAATCTGAAACTTCCCAAAGGTTTTCTCCCTAACCCTCAAGTCTATATATTCACATTTTAATGCTGATACAAACAAACAAAAAAAAACCCACAGAATATGTATTAGAAATCTAAAAATGGGGGCTGGAGTGATATCACAGAAATAAGGCATCTGCCTTACACACGGCCGAACCGGGACTAACCCAGGTTCAATCCCCAGCACCTGGGGCCCAGGAGATAGCATGGAGGTAAGGCATTTGCCTTTCATGCAAAAGGTCATCGGTTCAAATCCCGGTGCCCCATATGGTCCCCCGTGCCTGCCAGGAGCAATTTCTGAGCATGGAGCCAGGAGGAACCCCTGAGCACTGCCGGGTGTGACCCCCCCAAAAAAAATCTAGTCTATTCAATCCCCAGCACCCCATATGGCCCTCCGAGCCTGCCAGGAGTGATTTCTGAACACAGAGCCAGGAGTAACCCCTGAGCACTTCCACGTATGGCCCAAAAATCAAAAAAAAACAAAAAAGAGAGAGAGAGAGAGAGAGTAAACTACAAATGAATGGCAGAACAGAAAGATAATACTAAAGGGAGGGAACATGCCTTGCACTCGGCCAACTTCGATTCCATCCCTGACATCACATTCAGTCCCCTGAGCACAGCCAGGGATAATTCCTGAGAATAAAGCCAGGAGTAACCCCTAAGCATATCCAGGTGTGGCCCCATAACTCAAAAATAGCACAAAATCTATAAATGTAAGTAAAAGACATCATTCAGTGTGCTGAAGCACATGCTTTGCACACAGGAGACCAGATTCAATCTCTGGCACCTCTTGCCCCCTTCCCTTTGCCCAGCAGGTGTGACACCCCCACCTGTCCCCCAAGCACCACTGACTATGGCTCCAAATAACAGAAACCAAAAGGGAGAAGTCAAAGTGCTGATAGAATTTGCTAGAAGGAGAACAGTGTATAAGAATCACCAGAAATGCTTTCTTAGGACATTCACGGGCTGTTCTTTTTCTTCTTTGGGGAATTCTATTTTTATTCAAGAAACCCCTGACAGCTTATTTACTCGGACATAACCCCATTTTCTTTCCCCTTTACGGAAAAGCTTACATTGGGTCTCAGTAAACCTTCCAGTGAAATGCTGGAGTCAGCATTGCAGAACAGAAATGTTTGGCCATGATAGCTAAGCAGCATCCCCTTTCACTTTTCGGGGTGCCTGTGTCTAGAGATGGGTGTCCGGTGATGAGCTGAAGACCTGGGGATTTGGCATTTCTTCAGAAAAACAACCAAAGAGCCCAAGTACCGCTAACCCCGTGGCAGCTAACTAGATAAACACTTGCTTGAGAAGGCCGACACAATGAAATGAGGCAAATTCACAGCCCAGAATCCCGGTTGAATATTAGTGAACAGATTTTCTTGGTGGCAGCCTGTTTCATTCATGGCGGTTTGAACTCTGACATCTTCTTTTTCTACAAACATCTAGAAAGTAATAGATTTCTTCTGTGAAAGGTCAGTTCCAAGAAATCACCGAACAGGACCTCAGATTGGTTCCATTCCCCCATGTTAGACTGTTCTGTTCAGTCTGTAAAAGCTGGAGGCCTGCTAGACCCGGAGCTGGTTTGCTAGTACAGGACTGGCCTTGCATACGGGACCCTGTACCACAAATAGCAGCAACAAAATTACTTATTCCAGGCACAGAGTGATAATACAGCAGGGAAGAGATTAGTTTTGCACTCAGCCAACCCAGGGTTCAATCTCCAGCATCCCATATAGTCCCCTGAGCCCTCCGGGAGTGATGTTTTGTTTGTTTAGATTTGGTTTTGGGGCCAGGCCCCCCTCCAGGAGAGATTTCTGAGCACAGAAACAGGAATAACCCCTGAGAGTCGCTGGGTGTGTCCCAAAACCAAAACTTTATTTCCATTAAGCTAGGTATTTATTACCTATAATAACTTGATTTTCCCCCTATAACATAGTGTTTCTCAACTGGGGGGTCGCTCCAGGATATTCCCAAGGGGGCCACAAACAAATAAAACACATAAATTGGGGTTCATGGCATAAGGCGGGGTGAGAGGCACTCAGTAGGACTGGGTGGCGACAGGAAGGAAACAAGTTCAGAAGGAGAAAGACCAGCATCAGGAAAAGGTTGAGAAACACTGGCCTTCAGACGCCTAATAGAACCTTAGTAGGCCTTTTCCCTGCTCTGTGTTTGAAATTGGCTTCGCTTTACCTTCTCCTTTCCCTTTGGTGAGTCCTAGAAGTTATCTAGTGTGTTATCCCTACATGCCTTCCTCCCAAAATAACAACACTGGTCACTTGAAACATAATTTGCAAATGGGTGAATTGATTCAACAATGTCTGATATTTTGGATAGTTTCAAATGCCTCCCATGCACTCATCCCATGTAGTCTTTGGCGACTACAATACTGTGACATTGCTTCTCTGCATTGCCTGGGGGGCTAGAAGATCAAGGAGGACATGCCATGTCCCATATTGAAACAGGCCTCCAGCCTGAGTGGCCCTGGGCCAGCGAGTGAATCTCACCAAAGCAAGGAAGGTCTGTAGGAAGAAAGTTTCAGAGATACATCCATCGGCCACATTTTCCTGACCTGCTCGCACTGCCATTCATGTGCATAGAAGATTCTGGAAGTCTCCCCACCATTATAGATTTTGTTCCAAAAAGACACAGTGGTGACCAAGACAGAGGAAACAACCCCATCCCTGACTCCTCAGCACTTTGACTTTGTTGAAAGTCCAGTGTCCATGAGGAAGTATCTCCTGCTCCTTATGGCTACGCGATGGGCAGGATCTCAGGAGATGGACCGCCCAGCTCCTAATTCTGATTCTCAAGTGAAATAAAATCTGCTGAGAAGCAGAGCCAGGCAGGAATTCATGGAAATGGGCCGCTGCCCTTTGTTAGAAGAGGAATCCCACTATTTATTTGTGCTTTAACAAAAGCCCTTTAACTCCCACCACTGCATATTTCTAAGGTTC
>PVKC010047579.1:0-11069 GCA_004027635.1 Crocidura indochinensis | reverse complement strand
CCTTTTTTTTTTCACTCTTGTGGATATTATTCGGTGATTTTTGAATTTCATTTGCTTTTAGTAGTTGATACCAAATTTTCCCTTCTCCTTTTCTTGACCTTTTTATCTCAAACAGAATAGCACAACTTGAAGCATTCAGACTCATAAATTGAGGGGAGAAA
This sequence comes from Crocidura indochinensis, assembly GCA_004027635.1. Classification (NCBI taxonomy): domain Eukaryota; kingdom Metazoa; phylum Chordata; class Mammalia; order Eulipotyphla; family Soricidae; genus Crocidura; species Crocidura indochinensis. The sequence goes on along the minus strand of PVKC010047579.1, from coordinate 10,908 downwards.
AGGATGTTACCAGGGCCAGTCATATGACCATGCAGTGTAAATAAAAAATGATCAAACTGGAACACCAAACAGAATAGATACCCGACCTACAACAAGCTGCTAAGTAGAGACCAGTTACACTAGTATTCTGAGGGGGGAGAGCGGGAGAGCAAAGGAGGGAGATATGGGAGACATGCTGGGAACAGGAGTGGAGGGAGGACAACATTGGTGATGGGAATGCCCTTCATTCATTGTCACTATGTACCGTAAATAATTCTGTGTAATGAACTTCAGTCAGTCACAATAAAAATTAAAATAAATAAATAAAAAAGAAATCACCAGTTAAATGCTAGTCACAATAAATCCACTCTAAACATAAAGTCACAAATAGTATCAAAATAAATCATTAGTGAAACATAAGTAGATCAGGTCAGAGCAATAGCACAGCAGGTAGGGTATTTGCTTTGTATGGCTGGGGCTTACCCAGATTCAATCCCCAGCATCCCATATAGTGTCCTGAGCAGAGCCAGGCATAACTCCTAAGAACCTCTGGGTGTGGCCTAAAAGCCAAATAAATAAATAAATAAATAAACAAGCATGCCATGCTAACTCTAAGCAAAGAGAGAGAGAAAGAGAGAGACTAAAGAGATAATTCAGGACTTAATAAGCAGACTCACCTTGCATGTGGTGGACCCGTTTAATCCCCAGCACTGAACATACTCTCCTGAGCACCACCAAGAGTGATTCCTGAATACAGAATCCAGAGTAAGCATTTAGCACCAGAAGGTATGATCCCAAGACCAAAACAAAGGTAGGAAAAAGGAAGAAGCTGCAATAATTTCAGATAGCTGACTTTGAAGCAAGCAGATTTATCAGGGATAAGGAAGGATGTTATATAATCATTCAGTGACCAATTCTCCAAAAAGACATAACATGCCTAATATGTATGTGACTAAGGAGCATTAATCTCTGTGATGCAAAAAATTTATAGAAGAGCCAAACATAAATTAATCATAGTTGGAAACTTATACCCCTTTATCAGAAAAGGTCAGAACCAGCAGCAAAAAAATAAATAAGAATGTAATTCTGTTGGTTTGCTTTAGGGCCACACCCAAAAGTGCTCAGGGATTATTCCTGGCTATGTGCTCAGGGATCACTCTTGGTGGTACTCTGCAGATCATATATGATGCCAGGATCAAACTGGGGTCAGCCACAAGTACAATAACCCATATACTATCTCTCTCACTTAAGAATGTAGTAGCATTCAGCAATCAACTGAATACAACTAACAGTTAAAGATTCTTTAGCCAGAAATAGCAGAATACACACACACACACACACACACACACACACACACACACACACATCCATCCATCTCAGGCTCCTAAGGAACATTTATTAATATAGAGCACATCATGGATCAAAGAATCCACCTTAACAACTAGAACGGAATAGAAAGTTTATCATGCTTGCCCTCAGACCACAGTAGAATTAAAGGAGAAGTCAAGAACAGAGAAGCAGAGAAGTAACTGAAAAACCCTCCACCATACATAGGCGATTAAACAATACCCTTTAAAATAACACATATATTAATGAAAATATTTCGAGAGAAAATTTTTAATCTTTTGAACTAAGCATAAACAAATACACAACTAAGTAAAAATAATGGGATGTGGCAAAAGCAACTCTTAGAGGGAAATTTTGCATCTTTAAACTTACATGTCTACATTAGAGAAGAAATTTTCTATAGTCAATATCTAAGCTTCTGCCTTAGAAAACAAGGAAATTAAACCAAGATAAAAGAAATAAAATGAAAAAATACAAAATAAAATTGATACAAAAATTTAATACAGATTATTGGTGAAACCAAAGTTAATTCCTTGAAATGATCAATAGAGCCAGCAAATCACTAGCCACATTAAGGAAAGAAGACATCAGGTAGTAACATCAGATATAGGAGAAAGGCATCACTATACATTAAGTTATCACTAACATATTATTATTTTATCATAGCATGTAACATATATCATAATAGAATGCTATGTTATAGTATCACTGTCATTAAAACAGTAGGGGAATACTATGAACAACTTTATGTATGAATAAATTTGATAACCTATATGAACAGGGCAAATTCCTTGAAAACATAAGAAAACTTTCAATTCTTGATTAAATCCCCTTAATGAATAGAAATCTATTCAGAGTACTTTTTTCTTGTGTGAATTCTGGCAGATGTTTATGTTTTAATGCACTGATCTATTTAATCTAGGTTATCAATTTTTGAAAAGTTAATTAATAATATCCTTCCAAAACAGAGTACCAGGTTCAGATGGATTGATTAGTGAATTTTGAAATAACATTTATGAGACAAGGGAAATAGAATCGGTGCATAAGGTTTGAATGCAGGAACCCCAGGTTCGATCACTAGAACAGCCTGTCCCCCAAAGTACTAAGTTGGATGTAGTCTTCCAGCACAAATTAATAGGGTTCAAAAACAAACAAAAAAATCACACTAAAATTTAAATGTAACATTTACATAAGAAATAATATCCATTCTTTACAAGCTCTTTCAGAAAATAGAAGTAGAAGGAATGCTTTCTAACTCATTCTGTGAAGTCAGCAGTACTCTAATGCCAAAACCAAGTAGACACTGTAAGAAAAGTAGAGATCAATCTCTCATGAACAGAGAAGCAAAAGTCATCACCAGACAATCAGTACACTGAACCTCACAACATATTAAAAATTATAGAACACCGTCAAGTGAGTTCTATTCTAGGTACGAAAGCTTAGCTCAACATTCAAAAGTAAGTTTATGCTTTTTATCAGAGCAAAAGCTAAAAAAGGAAAAATTGCACAGACATATTGATAAATGAGTAAAAAGCATTTTACAAACTCTAACACCAACTCATGATTTAAAAAATTTCTCAGTAAAGTAGAAGTAGAAGGCAAAATCCTAACAGTTGGTAAGAATAAATGGTCAACACAATGAAATTGTTACATAAGGTCATTTGTGATAGTAAATGCACAAATAAATGAGACAACACTATGTCCTTTCAAAGATATAGTCATATTCAGAGTTATATATGAAACCCATTAAAGAGCAGTTTCCTGGAAAGAGCAGAAAAATGCTAATGAATGAGAGTGGGGATTAGAAATAAAAGAGCAAAAAATAAATAAATAAGAGAAACCTTGATCTTGGGTTTTCAAAAATTGACTAACTCAACATAAACATCTTAATTAAAATATCAAAATTATAAATATGCATTCCTGCAAGATAGGGTCAGAACCTCTTTTTTTTTTTAAGTTTTTGGGCCATATCTGGTAGTGCTCAGCAGTTACTCCTGGGTTGTCACTCAGAAATCAGGCTTAATGGTCTCAGAGGACCATATGGGATGCTGGGGATTGAACCAGCATTGGCCACATGGAAGGGAAGATTCTTACTCACTGTATTATCACTTTGGTCCCAGAATCTCATCTATTTTTTTATTTTGATCATAGTGGCTTACATATTGTTGACAATAATATTTTAGGTACATATTAACATAATAACAGGGGAATTCCCATCACCGAATTATCTTCTCTACACCTCTGTTCCCATCCTATCTCCCATATGCTACTCCCTCACCCCTGGGGCTGCTAGAATACATGGTCCCTTTTGAGCCTAGCTTACTACTTAGTGGTCCTACACCTGTTTTGGTCTTGGTACCTCCCTTGTTTCCTCCTCTAACTGGGAGGCGGTACTAGATAGTTCCAGTTATGTGGTTTTGTTTGAAGAAGAGAAAAGTGATAAACTGGTGTAAAAATCTAATACATCAAAAATGGGCGGAGTCCTTCTAGAGGCTTTCATCATCGGTTTGAGAGACGAAGGTGATAAAGGTGAAACACCTAAACAGTACAAAAAGAAGTGTCAAATAAAATATCCAGTGAGCACCCCAACAATAAAGATAAGCACCACATAAAAGCCATGGTCTTGAGATAAAAAATATGGCATAGCACCTAAAGAAAAAGAAAAGAAGAAAATAAATAAATAAATATAAATGGAGACACCGACTTGAGTAACCATACCAAAACGAAAAATCGACAAAACCTAGATAGATATAAAAAAAAATTTGTTTTGTGCTTTTTTTTTTTTCTTTTCCCTCCTGCACAGGCACAGTAAACAATGGGGCCATTCGAAAAGGAATTCCCTTGGCCTAAGAGATACAGGGTTTCTCCACCCTTGGAGTATATTGTCATGGGATTAACTATAGACTCCGTTCAGGTTTATTTATTCTCCCCTTGGTGCTTTCGTGGTTTTTGGAAGACTTCTGCTTCATCCTGGGTAATAAAATCATATCTCTGTATCTAGAGATCTCGGTATCTACACAGGTCAAGGGGTGGTACTTGTGATGAAGTTTTTCTTTGTGGTTCTAGAGAGAACCTCATCTTTTAACAGAAAGTTTCAGCTCACCCATTGATTTCCTCTTTGAATCTTCATTCATACACATCTTCCACTTTCTGGGACTTAATCTGTGTTTTTTGTCTGCAAAAGGAATAATTTTTTTCTGTCTAAATTTTAAAAAATATGATAGTTTATTGAAAGTTAAGAAATCTGTATCACTGAATATAAAGGCATTTCAAAATGCCAGATAAACACATGTAACAGAGCATGGAGTGCCTCACATATCAGGATGGAAGCCAGGTAGGGACAGAGTTCTAACTCACTCTCCTGGACCCATGGTCAGTGTCCATAGTTACACAGTTGTTTTACTTGCTTTCTGTTAGGCAGAAACATCCATTTATTATTTCTAATCAGGCTTTACTTGTTTCTCAATTTCAAGTCAACATGATGGAGATAACTTGTGGTAGACCCATTTGGTCAAGCCAACTTTTAGGTGCTCAAGATCTCACAATGCTGTTCACCACGCACCATGTGAGCAAGAGAAATGGAGAGAAAAAAACTGAGGGTTGTGCAAACTTTCTGTGTGCCTGTTACTCTCTCAATATAGACATCCCTGCTACAGAGTCTGGGAACAGGCTTTGAGTAAGAGGAAGAATAATTAAATCATGTGAGATTCCATCTGTCCTTTCATCCAGTTATAATCTCAAGGAGCTTAATAAGAAAACATTATCAAATGGAGAGATAGTACAAGAGATAAAGTGCTTGTTTTGCACACAGCATTGCACATGTATGATCCCCTGAGCTCTGCAAAAAGTGATCCTGAGCAATATGCTAGTGATAGAAAGAATGAAAGAGAGAGAAAGATAGTGAGAGAGAGAAAGAGAGAGAGAACTTAGGCATCTAGGACTTAGAAATTAAAGGAAACTAACTTACAGGCCATAACTCTGGTTGAGAAAAATACATTGACATTGATACCAAACCCTTCATCTGATTCCCCCATTTTAAAGGCACATTTCCTTTGACCTTGGAAAGTTTTCTTTGTGTAAGTACTTGTACTCTGCACTGGATCCTATGCCAGACACAGAATAACTTAGTGCCTTGATTCTGACCATATGTAGCAGCAGAGATTTTGAGGCCCTCAACATTACTCATGGGATCCACCTGTTTCCCAACCAGCTCCCCACTCACAGGACAATGTGGGGTGCCAAGAAGCTCTCAGCACTCCACCTTCCTTGCACGGCTTCCTCAACCCAGGCTGTACATCAGCTTGGATTTCAGATAACTTCTCTGTGGTTGTCTCAGTCCATGACACTGCCATCACAAAATACCATAGACAGAACTGCTTCCACCACAAAAATTTATTTCCCTTTGCTCTGGAAACTGGAAGTCCGAGACCAGAGTGCCAGTGTGGTCTGGTGAGATAATACTCCTAGGTCACAGACTTCTGGCTTCATTACAATATGAAAGGAGGAAGCTCATGAACTCTCGGGACCACCTTAAAAAGGACACTGATCCCATCAATGAGATTCCCTCTTCCAGATCCATCCTTTGGACATTAGACAAGGAAAGAATTTGGATGACGCAAACATTCAGACCATTCAGTGACCTCCAAGTTGCTTTGGTATCTAGACTGGTAGTTCTTTTATTTTTCTTTTTTCTTTTTTTTAAATTAAATCACGGTGAAATAAAGAGTTAAAAAGTTGTTGATAGTTGAGTTTCTGTCATACAATGTCCCAATACTCATCCTTTCACCAGTATTTTTACCCTGGTCTGCCAGCCCAAAAAGTAAACAAAGGCTTATCCTTTCTGTCCTCAAACTCATTTCCAGCTCAGTGGGTGATACTCAATGAAACTAGACCAAACCTACTTTACCACCACTTTCTCATGGTCTATGATTCCTGAGTACTTTTCACACTTTCAGATGGTTGAACACTTTTCAATGAATAACCTAAAACACAATTGTATTAAATAGTTTTCCATGATATTATGAACCCTATAAAGAAATGATAAACATATCTATTTCTTTTTTAATTGTATTATGCTAGTTGTCCCTATATTGAAAGAGACAATACTACAAGTGTTATCTCTGGGTACATGATGATTTTAATATGCTCTAAAAACATGTTGCTTCTGCCATAGCTGTCCCCAGCATTGTGAAGGTTTTTTTTTTTTCACTCATGTGCTATTTTTCACTCACAATTGAAGAAGGTACTTTTAGTTAGGGTAGAGATCAGCAAACCTTTAGGAAAACAGTTGATTGTGCCTGAGAGGTTACTTCTTGCTCATTGCTCCTAGCTGTGTCCTGGCAGTCATATGTTGCTAAAGGGGCTGGGCTTCACTAAATGTCCTGAAGGTCTATGGCACAAGGATAAAAATTCCAGCTCTAAGAGAAAATCCAGTTGTCACTGTCTTGATTACTCACTCAGTTCTAGCCATTTTTCTTGTACAAAGGGTTAGGGCAAGCTTCCTATATCCACACTACCCACTAGGAATTTGCTCACCAGCAAATATAATCTTGTGTTTCCAATCCAAATTAGAATGGACACTTAGTAGTCCTTTTGAGGGACACCACATAAGCACTGCTCAGGACCATGTGATGCTGAGGATGATTCCTAGGCCTCCTACATGCAAAGCCTGTACTCCAGTCATTACAGTCATCTCAGCCTGTGACCCGAAGTTTAGCAAATCTATTTCCTTGTACGCTCAAGAACACTATTGATCAGTCACAGAGCATCTGTCTTCTGTGTATGAGGCACTGAATTCAAGCCCTAGATCCAAGAAAAAGGAAAAGAGAAAGAAAGATGGGTACTTGTTTGGCTTTTATTTTAGAATTAATGTGAAGATGGATTATTTTTACTCTAGTGTAATATGCTATCTATAAAGTAGTCAATGGACCTTCCATTCTCAATTAAGATGTTATCTACATTCAATCAATTATAAGTTTTGGACTAAGCATAAACATCTGGAATTGTAAAATCACCCTATGTGCCTTATCTTCAACCCCAGGTGAACAAGTCTGAATCAGGGTCGCACATGAATAATCCAAACCAAGCTGATGGTGAAATACGTGTAGTTGGGGGCCAGGTGGTGGCGCTGAAGGTAAGGTGCCTTGCGCTAACCTAGGACGGACCTCGGTTCTATCCCCCAGTTCCCCATATGGTCCCCCGTGTCTGCCAGGAGTGACTTCTGAGCGAATAGCCAGGAGTGACCTCTGAACGTCACCGGGTGTGGCCCAAAAAAAAAACAAACAAACAAAAAAAACAAAAAAAAGAAATACGTGTAGTCTCTAAGTCTTCTACCTTATATGGAGAGCAGCTATCTGCCAGAACTGCCATATTTATTGAGTACAGAGACCACCTCTGTGAGGGGCAGTAAGAACAGATAGCTCAGGTTATCTTGAGCCGATCCTACCCAGGTTTATAAGTAAGACAATGCCTGTTTGGGGTGGGGTGGGGGGGTAAATACAAGTTGTAAATAAACATACAAAGGAAACAGAGATAATCTTTGTTTTAGGTAAAATAAGGTGTAACCTAACATGGAATCAAGACAGAGCATGAATAAACTGCATGGCCACGCTCAAATTAATGATGTGGCTTGTGCTCCTAAGTGCTTTCCTTTTGGTGATCTTATTATTTTCTTTCTTTTACTTTTATTGTGAGCTTTCCAAGAGAGAGAGAAGATGATCATATATATAAATGATGAGTATGGGGGGTGTTCTTTACATGACTGAAATCATGCAACTACAATCATATTTGTAATCATGGTGTTTAAATAAAAATATAAAAAAATAAATGATGAGTATAGGCTCAAACATATTTTCAGACATAGCACACTGAGATAAGACTGATGGGCAGGGCAAGGGCCCTGAGCTAGTACTGACCAGCCACCTGAGCAAAGCTGATCAATGCTGAGACGAATCTATTGCTCAGAAAGTTTCTTCACAGAGGCTGTAAAATTCTCTTCTGGGGCAGACTATTATTAAAACAAACTGTGGTGGGGCTACACAAACAGCTCCCACATTGGTCCTGATGCTGGGTTCAGGAATTAGAGACCAGCAAGGTGTCACCCATGCCAAGACTCTCACTCTGGTCCAACTCTTGGGTGAAGGAGAGACATGGGAAAGCTGATGTTCCATCTGTCTGTATCCATCCAGTCTAGGGTTGATTTTTCCCTCAGTGAAACGTTTTCACCAGAGGAAACTTTAATGAGTTGGACACCTTATGAGAAACATCCATTTGTGCCTTCCAGATGCTGCCAATTGTCTCACCTGAGTGACAGAAAGCAAACCCTCATTTCTTCAGGTTTGACAAAGGCCAACTTTCATCGTGCTGAAATCCCCAAGCTGGACATGTTTTTGGAGTCCATCTGTTTGAACTCTAGATTCCAAATATTTAACCTAAACAGAGCAGGTGGTTATCATCATTTGAAATACATCACCATGATCACTTCTTTTCTTTCCACTGCATTTCTATCCAAAAGATACTAACAGATTTGGACCTGAATTATCTATTAATTCTATGAAAGAAAAAGGGAAAAACAAGGTCTTTTCTGTTTCTAATGCTAGAGAGGTACAAACAGAACATTAGAAAGAAGCCAAGTTGAAGGTGATGTGGAAGAAAGCAGGGCCAGCTGGTCTCTTAGTTGCTGATTAGTACCTGATACTTAGTGTCCTCAGATTTAGTGTTTCACAGGTAACACAAATGCACAATCACAAAATGGTACATGGCGTTGAGAACACTGATGAGACTTTAAAGATGGGGCAATTGGGCTGATAAGATAATGAGCCTGCAAGTGGATAATAATATTGAGCGCTAAAAGGAATAATAGTATTGATTTGCTTCATCAGGCCTATTGGGAGGATTAGCTCACTGGCAATTGCGAGGAACTGGGCCATGAAGAAACACAAATGATAGCATGTTTGAGAGTCCCCTTGACCCTGTGGGATGACTCTCCCTGGAGTGATTTAAGTGGTCATCTGGATGCCATAGCAACCAAATCTTGCTTAATGGAAAATATCTGCCCCTATATTTCCTTGCGATTTTGCATTCTTTATCTTAGTCATAAGTTGAAGAATTGTCCTTTTTAAAACAAAGTGCATTTGAGAGCATTTGACTTTTAGGAACATGCTAAATGCTATTTTCTTGAAGAACTCACTAGATAGAACACTTGTGGCTGTGACTACAGAAGCAAGAGATGGACGAACAACCTTTGAAGAACAAACAGAGATAGAAGGGAGGGGCCTTGCCAACCTGGGGTTTGGGAGAGGAGAGAAGGCATTGCATCTATTTCTGATCTGGAATTGCTCTTTACTTCCATCAGCGAAACATTCACTCTCACCCAGAGAAACATTCACTCTCACCCACTTCCACCACCAGCCAGGCGGAAAAGCTCCCCCGAGTTGTTTTTACCATGTGATTATTAGAATAATGCTAGTTTCCGAGTAGGTGTTCAATAAAGGCTGATTGATGGATGATCTGGGGTTGGAATGAGTATCAAGTGATTACTCTCAAGTCGCTTTTCCTAATCCTGATGCTGCTTTGCACTAAGGCAGGCACTTTCTGCACCAAGTTTCCTGTGAAACATAAATGAGTGAAACAATTTGTTCAAGGTCATGTAGCTTGGAAACTGTAGAAGAAATATGGCTTTGAACTTCTCATACAAACCTAGAGCTTCTTCCACTGGTGTCCACTTCTGGAGCCTGCTTCAATTTGCTCAGGTCTCATGTCACTGAACCAAGCAACCCTAAAACCCAATGTTTCTCCCGCTACTAATACACTCATGGTGCCTCTGAGGCCACATGTATAGGAATTCTCCCACATCTATAAATACTCAGTGTCATCAGCTATCAGTGAATATCCTCTCATTTCAATCCATGTGACATTAACAGTGCAGACCACCTCAGTTAAACATTGAGTTCCACAAGACCTCTCTCTGCTTCAAATGCCAACTGCAATAGTAGACCTACAAGTCACCCACAATTTGCATGGGACTTGGCAACAAACTAGAGGATCCTTGATCCAATCATGTGCTAGAAAGGTACATGGTATTGGGTTTTTTATTATCAATTATGTAACAAAAGTTTAGCTAAAAGATGGAGCTGAACAACCAGATGAAGATCTACAAAAAGTGTTGAGTCTAGGGGTCAGAGCAGTGGCACAGTGGTAGGGCATTTGCCTTGCACACACTAACCTAGGATGGACCGCAGTTTGATCCCCCAGCATCCCATATGGTCCTCAAGCCAGGAGCGATTTCTGAGCACATAGCCAGGAGTCATCCCTGAGAGTCATCAAGTGCCCCCCCAAAACATGGGGAGTCTAGAAGGTCCTGAGAGTAGCCTCTGCTGTTCCTGTGAAGCCAAGTTATGCCAGGTAGATGTATGTGTTGTCAAACCCAGATCTGTCCACATCCTTTTATTGGGATTTTGACAAAAGCATCTTCACAGTTGGAGTCAGGGATCATTAAACGAGTTTCAAGCCCAGCCTCGCCTCATTATTTTGGAGAATGGTTGGGGGGCTAAAGCTTCTAATTATGACTTGATCTGTCAGATG
>PVKC010047578.1:0-11039 GCA_004027635.1 Crocidura indochinensis | reverse complement strand
TATGGACCCCAAGCCAGGAGCGACTTCTGAGCTCATAGCCAGGAATAACCCCTGGGCGTCACTGGGTGTGGCCAAAATACCAAAAAAATAAAGAATAATTATATAATCACAAATAAATAAGACATGCCTTCATATATAATATAGAATATAATTATTTGATCATGGTTTCCTCAAAATAAAGGTTGAAAAGTCTACAGAAGTTACAGATTCTCAGTAATAAATTTCTGCTGAATTAAAAGTTTATATATGGGGCCGGCGAGGTGGCACTAGAGGTAAGGTGTCTGCCTTGCAAGCGCTAGCCAAGGAAAGATTGCGACTGTGGTTTGATCCCCCAGCATCCCATATGGTTCCCTCCCACACTGGGGGCAATTTCTGAGCGCTTAGCCAGGAGTAACCCCTGAGCATCAAATGGGTGTGGCCCGAAAAAACAAAAACAAACAAAAACATTTATATATATCTTTTAAGAAGATAAACAACCAAAAAATTTTATAAAGATGGTTTAAGACTTTATTCTCAATATGAGAAATGAAATAAATTATGAATGGTAATAGACTATTACATTCCTTACTTACCATTTGCATTCCTAAGGTCCAGGTAGCAAAAATAAAAAATAAATAAGTAAATAAATAAAACCTGCTATCTTAGTTAATAATTTCATCACAGTCTTCCTTTTATTTTGACAAACTATTAAACATAATTGGTTTTCCTTAGATATAAATGACCAGAATCATTAAATCACTTGTTTTCTTTTCATGTCACTAATACTGCCTTTCTAGTTATTCTTTTTCAATAGTGCTCCAACTTAAAACACCACACCTTATCTCTGGTTTTGCCAGTGAAATTTCAAGTTGCTGACTCTAAGCTGACTATAAAAATTATCTGGATGAGGGGCTAGAGTGATGATGCAGTGGGTAGGTAGGGCCCTTATCTTGCAAGAAGCTGACCTGGGTTTGATCCCCAGCATTCCATTTGATACCCTGAGCCCTGTAAGAATGATTCCTAGCACCAAACCAGGACTAACACTGAATACCATCGGGTTTTCGAATCCCGGCATCCCATATGGTCCCCCGAGCCTGCCAGGAGCAATTTCTGAGCATAAAGCCAGGAGTAACCCAAGTGCTGCTGGGTATGATCCAAAACCCAAAACTCAAAAACCAAAAAAAAAAAAATCAAGTATGGCAACACAAGAAAGCTCAACCTCAAGGCAAACAGCAAAAATATAACTAAGGAGATTATGCTAAGAATTTCTGTTTTCATGGGGCCAGAGTGGTGGCACAAGCGGTAAGGCATTTGCCTTGCCTGGGCTAGCCTAGAAAGGACCTCGGTTCTATCTCCCGGTGTCCCATATAGTCCCCCAAGCCAGGACCGATTTCTGAGCGCATAGCCAGAAGTAACCCTGAGCATCTTCAGGTATGGTCCCAAAACCAAAAAAAAAAAAAAGAATTTCTATTTTCAGTATAAAAATATATATTAAACTTCAAAAATAACATATACTCAATTTATTTTTTGTATATAACAAAGCAATTACTTACAATCATGGGAAGCTTTCGACTATCCCGATACAGGCTTGTATAACCAATATAAAGGAGAAGAGCAGCAATGCAGTATAGGAAGACAAAGACGGCAAATGTGACATAGAACTGTGCAGAAGAAGCGTAATCTCCAACAAGGACATTTTCAGTCCAAGTGGCACACACTTTTATATCGTCAGGTGCATGAAATGATACCTGATTCAACCTATTAAAAAAAAAATTCAAATACATCCATAAACCATTGTTGGCCTTTCAAGCAATTATAGAAATATAGAAATTATAATTTATATTATAGAAATACATAGGCTGGATAGTGAAATAAAATTTCAAAAGACATTCCCAAATACATTAAAAACTTTTATTTTGAAAAAAGTAAAACCTCAAATATTCAAATAAAATTCTCATAAGAAAAGTGCATAAATGATAACCTGGTAATTAATTTGATAGATTGAATATATACTGAATTAAATACTCTCATACCCAGATATTGTATCCAGATATGAAAAATTGCCAGGTAAAGGGCCTTGAACAATAGCATAGCAGGTAGGGTATTTGCCTAGCATTCAGCCAACCTGGATTCAATCCCCAGCATCTCATATGGTCTCCTGAACCCACCAGAAGTGACCCCTGAGCGCAGAGCCAGGGCTAAACTCTGAGGAAGGCCAGGTATCGCCACAAAACAAAAACAAGTTGGCAGCTTGAGAGGCCTGGAACAACCTGATACTCCATTTTCAGGAGCAAATTTGGGGTCGGAGAAGTGGTGCTAGAGGCAAGGCGCCTGCCTTGCCTGCACTAGCCTAGGACGGACTGTGGTTTGATCCCCTGGTGTCCCACATGGTCCCCCAAGCCAGGAGCGATTTCTTAGTATATAGTCAGGAGTAACCCCTGAGCATCACTGAGTGTGGTCAAAAACAAAACAAAACAAAACAAAAAAAAGCAAAATTTAGTGTGTGGAATGCAAGGACAATCAATTATCTATTGATAACCAATTATTCACATTATTAACTCTGGATTGATTAGCTGTTAACTTTATCTTTAAATTTTCCCTATCCATATAAATTGCTGTGTATTGTATGCTTCTTGGATGATTACTAAACACTAGCTAGCTGACAAATCTTTTCAAATTTAACATAATAAAAAGTAATTTTCCCACTTTACTGAACAAAATATTAAGCTCCAGAAGTCAGGTAAATAAAATGAGAAGGGGAAAGAAGATTCATGCAATAAACTTTGCAATGTACACTGATGTCAACAGAATAATTCACAAGAACCATTTTAGTTTAAGAGTAAAGAAATAATGCTTTATGCCAAACATAAAACTGAAGAACCCCTCACTTTATATAACTACACATATAACTCTATAAAGAGCATTATAATGGGGAAATACAAATGCATGAGAAATCGGGATTTTTCAGATTTTACTTGCTTCCAAATAGCTTCTCACACTAATGTGAATGACTGTAGCCCTGTTTAGTTTTGTTTCAATATATGATAATACAAACACCGGAGACTTATAAACATTTTTCAAAATGCTTATTTTTCTTTCCTGTACTTGCTCTATCCCAGAATAGGAAAAACAATTTATAGATATTGGTCTGTATACCACACTTGTAGTAGCAATGATCACTATTTTAAAAAATATGCAATATGAAATTTTCTGTCCCCTGCCCATATTCATAACTTGCTGGAATAGTTAATAAGAAAATGAAATTGTTTAACTATAAAAACAAAGAAATAACTCACCTGAATGGATAACCAAAAGTAGCTGTAATCGTTTTACTGTCATTAAGTTTAGGAGGACAAGTGACATTAATTCTTGTTTCTCCCTTATAACCTCCACACGTGGCAAAAGCAAAGATAGAGGCAAACTAAATAAAATGAGACCAAAAAAAAAAAAAAAGAGATGCATTACTGAATCCAATATGTAACTCATTAAAATACTTAATATATTATCAAAAACTGGTTAACATTCTAGAAAGTCTTACAAACTAAAAATAGATGGTTTAAAACTTTATAACATTTACAATTTTCAACATGAGCATATGGCAAGTATTATACCAACCCACATAACAATACATTTATTAATACTTGTAGGTACTTATTAAATATTGTATGACATCCAAGCAGATGTTTTAATTACTGTTATCAAAATCAACTGGGGTGAATTAGACTGGTTTGTTTGTTTATATTTGAACCACACCCGGTGATGCTCAGGGATTGCTCTTGGCTTGGGGGACCATATGGATCACTGGGGGCTTGAACTGCGGCCAGACCTAGGTTAGAGTGCGCAAAGCAGACGCCTTACACTTACAGCTTGTGCACTGTTCCACCCCCAAATTAGACTTATTTTTATTTGCAATCCCCAGATAACTATTTGTAATCTATTGGTAGTTACTCTTCCTTTCATTATAAAATACAATGACAAAAAGTTCTTCAGCTGCCCCATTCCTATTGTTCCATAATACTTAAAAATTTGAACCAGGAGAATTAAACTTGAGTTTCCTTTCAAATAGCTGAAGTTTTTTTGATTATTATTTTCTGTTGAAAACATCTTTTTGTGAACTTTATTCTTTTTTTTTTCAATATTTTGGTTTTGAATTAAAGTTTTTTATTTTTTAATTTTTATTGTGAACTTTATTCTTATATACTTGTTAAGTTGATGAATATTAGAAATCTCTGATGACCCTAAGTATATTTTAAAAACCTTCTAGATTATTCTACTATTTTTGTCTTGTGAAGTGAAACAATACTCTGAATGTTCATCTGTCACTCCATAAAAAACAGTATTTGCTGCCGCTGATATGATCTGAAACATTACAAGAAATTTTATTTTTATTTTTGTTTAGAATATCTGGCACAGGCTTAATCATTGTCTAGTGGTTTTATAGTCATCTCCTGGTCTAAAAGTTTTATTTTGTTTTTAATTTTACTTGGGGGCAAAGGACTTAGAAGTACTTAGAAGTTATTCTAGGCTTTGTACTCATGGATGACCTGTGGTTTGTGAGGCCTGGGTTGCTTGAACTGGGGTCAGCTACATGCAAGGCAAGCAAGCATCTTACTTCCTTGTGCTCTCTCTCTGCCCCGCAGTAATTCTAGACATATGATTGTTTTATCTGGTTTCTGAGTCTCTCAATCTCCATCTGATGATAGTCTGGGAAAATATTAAACATGAGAACACACACATTATCACAAAACTAGAGAGAATGTAAGTCAGGAGACAGACTTTAATTTGGGTATTTAATGAGGCAATCTCTCCACATTTTTAAGTACTCAATATAAATTAATAAATCCAGACTGTTTGGCTGACCTTTTCCCCGATTCTGTTCCCAGATATTTTGTTCCCCTAAATTTCTACTTTCCAATGATACCAATCTTGCATTTTAAAAAAAGCACTTCTGAACTGGTGTGGTCTCCGAAGCCCCTATGACTCTCAGAGAGATCATGAGTTTGAAACTGGGGACCGAGAAATAATAGCAGTGGTAGGGCGTTTGCGACTGACCCCTGCGGGGCCCGGGTTCAATTCCCAGCATTCCATATGGTCCCAGGAGTGACCC
Source organism: Crocidura indochinensis (assembly GCA_004027635.1). NCBI lineage: Eukaryota > Metazoa > Chordata > Mammalia > Eulipotyphla > Soricidae > Crocidura > Crocidura indochinensis. The sequence goes on along the minus strand of PVKC010047578.1, from coordinate 5,953 downwards.
CTGAGTGCTCTAAGTGTGGTCCAAAAACCAACCAATCAACCAATCAATAGTTTAAAAAAAAGAGGTTTTCAAAATAATGTCTCTTGTATTGGCATTTCCGGAAACTTGAGAACAAGCAATTAATAAAGTGAAAATTAGTAGCATTAGTTGTTTTATCTCCTGGCACTCAGTCTTTAATAAACCACGTTCCCCAAGAATGACTGAGGGGTGGGGAAACAACTCCAAAGGCTGGAGCACATGCTTTGCATGGGAGGTGCATCACCCTCCCAAAGAATGACTGATAAGGCTGGGGATGTGGTTATGTGGTAAAGCACATGTTTGTGTGAAGCCTAGGTTCAAACTCTCTCATGGCAAAAATAAAAATAAAATAAAATCTTTGATGCAGCAGTAAAAACTACTGGTTGTTATTAAATCCTTGCCCTTGGATATTCTTAAATTCTGAATGATAAAATGATGTGTTTGTGCAAGCATTATTAACACTTCCACTGTTCAGCAACATAAAACAATTGCCTCCAGGGAAAGTATAAGTATAATGAACTTTGTCTTCACCACTTATTGTCATGGAATACCATTTTTACCTGAAAAAAAAAAAAAAAGAAACAAACTATGATTTTTCCTGACTAATATTTGGCAGATATTTTCCTCCAAAACAAATGAATCAAACCTTTCAATGCAAGGCAAAATGGCATCACTTAATGCCACAGATATAATTCAAGCTTGTAATTTCCTATTATTTTAAAATAAAGCTGTTGGTTTTCACTGGTTTATTTTTTGGTTTCGGGCTACACTCAATGGTGCAGAGGGGTTATTCCTGGTTTTGCATTCAGGAATCACTTCTGGTGGGATTCGGGGACCATATGAGAACAGATGAGATACCAGAGATTAAACCCAGCAATCTCTTAATACTTCTTTAAGTGAGCTGCATGCAAGCTACCTACTGAACTATCATTTTGGCTCCCCAAATAAATATTTTAAATGTCCCTGCCCAATTTCAATTAATTTAAATATTTCTAAGTACAGTGCACATAAACAGAAGTTCCTTGCAGTTCTTGGTATTTAGAACATAAAGGGGTTCTAAATCAAAGATATCAAAAACCACTGTATTAAAACTCTTTCACTGTTATTTTAATTTTCCTTTCTATATTTTATCAGAGTACCATGTAAGTACATTGTGCATTCTGAAAAGTCTCACTACATATCATCTATGAAAATCTGTTCTATCCAAGTGTTCATGGTAAATACTGAGATTCCAGAACAAACAGAACATGAAGGTAAGTAAATAAATCTGTTTTCAAGCTTTACATGCATATCCAACCGTGGATGGCGAAGTATTATCTGAATTCTAGTAGAAAAGATATGAACACATGATGACAGGGTTAAGGAAATATAAATATCCTGAAAAGTCATTGTTAGACCGATAGCCTTGAAAAATATTATGCCCCATTCTCTACAATGCAAACTATTAGAATTTTCTGGAAGGTTCTCTGTGCTATATCATAAACTAAAATTATAATAAAAATGGTCCTTAGTGTAAAAGTCCCAATCTATTTGAGATGTTCAAACTTTATGCCTTTTATAATCGGCTAATGTCTACTTTTTAAAGTTTATTGTTTAAATAAATGGATATGAATAATGTTCAAAGGGTTAGAGGAGTTCTATTTTTCAGACCAATCTTCATGAGGAATAATTTGACCTGAGGTAACACTTCTGAAAGTTCTTTTGAATTTTCTCATTCATTGTAAATAAAACCAGAAAAAAGGGCCAGGCAATGTGACTCAAAGGTAAGACAGATTCCTGCATACATGAGACATGGGTTCAATTTTTGGCACTGCAACTCTCCCACCTGAAATATTACCCAAACCTGATAAATGACCCTACTAGACTTGTTCTTCAAGCCTGTGTTCTCTTTTGAACATGTATTTTTCCTCTTCCTCTCCTCTCACATGTAAGTTTCATTCAATAAAACTATTTTGCTTCATACACAGAAAAAAGATAAATGACCCGCTGTTATTTAAGAATCAAATAACAGGGGCCGGAAAGATGGAGGTAAGGCGTTTGCCTTTCATGCAGAAGGATGGTGGTTTGAATCCTGGCATCCCATATGGTCCCCTGTGCCCGCTAACCTCTGAGCACTGCCGGGTATGACCCAAAAACCAAAATAAATAAATAAATAAATAAATAAATAACAATCATCAATACACAATAATTATCAGCAGCTTGTAATAATAAACAGGCATCTAACAAAAGAAAGCTACCTAAATTATTCTAAGCTTTTTTTAAACTTAATTTTTGAGTAATTTTTTTCATTGATTTATTTAAACTAAGTTAGAAATACAAATATGAGTTACCAAAGGTACTAAGAACTGACTAGAGTACTGGATGTAGTAATCATGACCATTGAATCTGGAACTGAAGCAATTTTAGCTACAGGTAGGATGTTTGCCTTGCGTGAAGCCAAACCAGGTTGGATACCCTGCATCTCCTATGGTTATTCCCTCCCACACCCCAATTCAAGCAGAACCAGGAGTAACCCCTGAACATTCCTGGGTGTGGTCCCAAAACAACCGAAAATAACTGTGGGAGGATCAAGGTAAATTATTCTACGCCTCAGGTAACATGGAATTTATCATGGTGCTTCCACAAAATTTGTCAAAGGAATAATGGAGAATATAAAGCTATAGACCAAACCCTAGCACAAATGCTTGACATAAATGAGGCCCCAAGTTAGATCCCTACATCCTATTCAGCACCACAGGGTGCAGTCTACAGGACTGACAGGGAGGGACCCTTTCAGTGCTGGGTACAATACCTATTAAAATTTTTTTCAGAGATGGCTAATAATTCTAAAATTCAACTTACACTACTAAAAATAGTATCTTCCCAACAATTTTAGTGCATGGAATTAGTAAAGTTTATTAATTAAGATTCATCCAGGGCTAAATATTTGTCACTTGACCATCCTATGCAATATAGCAAAGAAACTGCCCAAACAGTGCTTAATATTATGAGGAAATAAGATCATTTTCATGAAAAATAAAACCTAAAAGTAGGAATAATTGGCTATAAATAAAAAACCAAGGAGGGTCAGAGTGATATTACACAGGGTAAGGTACTTCCCTTGCACATAGCCAATCTGGGCTTAATTACTGGCACCCCAGATGATCCTGTGCCCCCCCACCCCCCCATCCGTCAGGAGTGATCCCTGAGTGCAGAGCTAGGAGTAAACCCTGAGCACTGCTTGGTGTGACCCAAACCTAACTCTCCCAGTCAATTACAAACCAAATCTAAATTTACCAGAGAAATGTTAAAATACTGCTGGGAGTGGAACCCTGATCAATTGCATGCAAGACAAGTGCTTACCTGCAGTTGTACTATCTCTAGCCCAGATCTCATTCTTATCTAATATCCCCTAGAGGTTTGATGGTAATAAATAAATTTGGAGAGCTATTCTTTTAGTCATGCAAATGGCAAACAGTCTTTGTCCAGATTTTGGGTGTTTGTAAAACTATTTTTTGAGGTAACCCTTTACCATTCAATCAATGCCTTATATAAGAAACAAAGTATGGGCCTTTCTCCCCTCAAACTTTTAACATTCATTCCATTTAAGCATTTGATTATTCATCCTATCTCTGTCTCTGTTCTAAACATTTAATTTCTGACAACTTTCCGCAAGTCTTCACCTACAATCTATTCAGTTTTCCTCACCTTTTAAGATGAGTTACTAAATCTCTTCCTTTTCACAAAGTGGTGTATTTCTGTCTTCTTTCTTGACAATCAATCCATTCAGCTTCTAATTTTACTGAAACTTCTCTTACTGAAGCCACAATAGCTTCTTGACTAACAAGTGATACATCTTATTTAATCCCTCCCACTGTAGCTGATAATGCTAAGTGGCAGTTTCTTAAAATCTAATAGTGATGCCAAATGTTATTTTCTTCCATCTTAATCATTCCTGTCTCCTTTACTGACATAGATCTGAGGAACACTTTTCATGAAAAGATTTTGAAAAGGCCTATACTTCTAAAAAGTTACCTTTAAAAGTAATTTTATATTTTTGTCATTGTATTTGTAACTGGCTATATGGGGTGGGAGTGAAGGTTGCTGGAAATGGAACCCAGGGCCCATACACATGTAAAGCAAATGTTTGACCACTGATATCTCTGCTCCTTATTTTTATTATATATGTAATATATAATGTAATGTAACATAATATAATTTTTGGTTTCATGCCCATCTGTGTTTAGGGCTTACTTCTGGCTCTGGTTGAGTGATTACTCCTCATGATGCTCAGGGTCAGAATCAGAGTAGGCTATGTGACAGGCAAGCATTTTACCTGCACTATCTTATCTTTCTGACCACTCGTTACTTTTCTTTCAAACTCCAGATCCATAATTTATAGGTATTACATGCCTATGTAATACCTCCACTTAAATGAACTAAAGAAAGCAGAAATTCAATACATCTATAATGTACCCAAATTTCACAAAAACGTTATTTCTTAGTGATTTATCTTAGAGGTATTACTACTCATACAAATTAGAAATATTGTATCTGAGTCTTTTGTCTTCTTCCTTCTCCAAATATACTCTACTTTCTACATGTTTCTATTCCCAGGGAGTTTACTTTAAGGGAGTGATCCTCAAACTAAGGCCCTCGGGCCACATATCGTATTTGTTCCTGTTCTGTTTCTTCACATCAAAATAAGATGTATGCAGTGTGCATAGGAATTTGTTCGGAATTTTTGTTTTTACTAGTCTGGCCCTCCAATGGTCTGAGGGACAGTGTACTGGGCCCCTGTTTAAAAAGTTTGAGGACCCCTGCTTTAAGGCATATAACTTTCTCAAACAACAGATATTCTTTCCTTCAAAAATTATGTTTCCCAACCATCCACTACAACAGTTTAAAAAAAAAAAAGCCAAATTATGTTTCATTCTTTTAAAATCCTTGAATAAGTGAATCTCCACTCTACATAATAGGAATTCTGAGCTTTTGTAGAAGCTATTCAGTAAATAACCTAAAGTTCTGAACACATGTATTTTCTGCACACGTGAATTTTCCCAAGAGATGAACCCAGGGTATCAAAGGTTAACCCTAGAGTGTTAAGATTCCCCAAAGGACAAACTCCAAACCTTTAAAATCTTTCAGAGGCATTCCAAACACCACTCCCTTCCCAGTATGCTCCAGTCCAGCATATGACTTTAATTCACAAATATGGGTAAAGTGATTTCACACCATAAAGCTCAAGTTTCACTTGTCTGTAAAAAACAAAACAAAACAAAACAAAAAACCCTTCCTCACCCCAGTAGTACTAATCCTTCAGGGTTTCTTCATCTATAAACTCCTAAATTCCTCAAACAAATGCTCTCTTTTCACCTATTACTTAGCACCCATGCCTTATATTTACATGAGATTTTCCTATTTGTTACCATGTCTTTTCAACATATCATCAGGAAAAGAAACATGCTTTATTCATGCCTAGTGCTGAGCACAAGCACCATTATCTAAAATGGTATCTAAAAAAATTTAAGTATTTGCTGAATATTCACTACACTATTCACAGTGTCTTTTCACAAATAGTTCTTCTGTGCTTAGTCATTCAAACAGAAAGTAGAATTTATTAAGAAGTTTCAAAAGATTTTTTCCCACAAGATATATTAGGCCATCACTAATAAATTTTAAGCATGAATCTTTTAAATTAAAGAAGCACAATAAAGTCTATGGTTTTGGAGGGGAGTGGGTGTGGAGCCACACTTGGTAATGCTCAGGGGTGTTACTGCTGGAGGTGCTGGGGGACCATATGGGATGCCAGGGATAGGACCGCAGATGTCCTTGTGCAAGGCAAGTGCACTACCAGCCTGCTATCTCTCCAGCCCAAGTCTATGGTTTTAAAATGAGCAGATAAAGAAGCAAACTTATAAACAAGTGCTTCTTCATTTAAGTAAAAGTTTAACTG